>CAJDSM010000176.1:0-17292 GCA_903981925.1 Ostrea lurida
CAATAACACCACAACACTGTTACCACGCAATCACACCACAATACTGTGTTACCACATAATCACACCACAGTACTGTATTACCACACTATAACACCACAACGCAATAACACCACAACACTGTGTTACCACACTATAACACCACAACGCAAGAACACCACAACACTGTTACCACGCAATCGCACCACAATACTGTGTTACCATACAATAACACCACAACATTGTGTTACCACACAGTAACACCACAACACTATGTTCCCACGCAATCACAACAAATATACTTCCACTGGATTTCATGTCCTAGGCATGCAATATTCCCAGGACCCACTTTTGTGCAAATCTTCATGAATTAAAATGAAACTTTTAAGTCGGACATATTGTAAAATAGATAATGATATATATTTCTAAACAAGGTTTTTCAATATTTCTTTCAATTCCTTTCAAGGTGAATAGGGCGTGGTGGTCTGATTTCCAGAATGGAGATTTTCGTTCCAAAATTATTCTTTGGTTGTTTCCCGTGAAATGGTTAACCAGATCATTTGCCTGCTGCACACACGCATACCGGTTCCCCGTTCATTATTTAGCAGATCTGAAATATAATCATGTTTTTCTCGTGCCCCACAGATTTCCCAATGATCGCAATAGCGAGATAAATATGAAATACGCATGCACTTTCATTATTATAAAACATGCTGAATCATGATTCTGCTCTAAGCAGAATCGAAACATTTGTGCGTTGAAAGAGTAAAATATAAATGATTGCTTGATTTTAAAATAAATGTTGTTTAATGCACCATTAATTAATTTTGATATATCTAATTTCTTGTGTATGCATAAAATTCTGACGTAACAGTCAACATGCATCAGGAGTAAAGAGCCCAGCGCCGTAACGTTGTTGCTTGCTACAGACTGCTGTAAATTTCTTACGTAAATTTATTGATATACAAATCAATGAACAGCCAGGCATACTTGGCACACTTAAGAGTGCGCGGGAGATGACAATTGGTTACTATAGTAACAAGAAATCATTCATTACCGTCGGCCTCATTTACAGGTAGGAGCTGCCTTGAGCATGCGCGTACACCAGGGGGATCGGGCGTGGACAGTATCCGCGCACAGTAGGAGAATATAAATTTGGTTGCTGATATGCCATTTACAGAAATAATTTCTGTATGGAAAGCTTGATAGGGCTTTGTGCGATTATTTCATTCATAATGTGGGGATACCATCTCTATCGATTTTGCTTTGTCGCGTGCCCTGCCACTACTCTATGGGATTCGAACCCGGCTTGTTTAAACTGTGAACTACGATGACGATTAAACCTTGCATATTGTTTTCCATGAATCATTTTAGCTCGCTTGTGCTGAAAATTTTGTAAACTTTTCGTATTTCCACTTCATCAATTTCAACCAAATTTGACACAAAACAATTATCCGTATTCAAACATTAAATGAACGCTTCGTCATATAGAATCTGAAATTTTATGTGAAGTTACAATTAAGTTTTCCTTGTAACGGTTGACCTTTTTCGAACCAAAAAAATGTGTGGCTTAGTTTAATGATTGGACTTCATATTTTGTTTTCTGGAATTTTCGCATGCTTTTATTTTTGACGGTGAATTTGGTACATGTTAATATATGTTTATATGACATTGTACTGACTTTCTCTATATGTATTCAAATATTCGAACAAAATGGTAAACTAAGTCTCATGGTTGATTGAATTCATTTTCGTGTTTTGCCTAATTTTCAGTGTGTGAAGTTGTTGTAATTAAACACATACATGTGCCACTTTAACCACTTTATAAAAGAGTACATCTCATTCGCCGCATCAATTTACAAGAAATCGAAATTATTTCCTGGTGTTGAATAATGTTGTTATGCAACTTAATCTTTTCCAGTGCAAAACTAATACATTTCACAACCACCATTTTAACTGTTAAACCAGCTCTCACTCTTGTTGTAGTATATTGACCGATCAACAGTTTACGAGCTTGACCGGGCAATGATCTGTTCAATTTCATTGGCTACGCGAGTCACGTGATTCTTGGTCTGCTATAATATTCTGACGTTCACTGGTTTCTGCAGAATTTAGTACAAGTTAACCTTTGATATCTCGAACACTGATATCTCAAATACCATGGTTATGTCAAAGTGATTCGGAAGTCCCTTTCACCTATTTTCTAAGTATTTTTACCCTTGATATCTCGCATCCATGGATATCTCGAAGTTTTTTCTCGGTCCCATCGAGTTCGAGATAACGTACTTCGACTGTAGTTGAAGAACAGTGCAGAAACATGAAACTATAACTATTTATTAGGATAATTGGTATGTTTAATTCTTTAAAACTAGTGGATACGGTGATAATACTGTCCAGTTGAAAGTTCAAAATCTACAAACCATAAAGTTGCATATAGAAAAAGAAAGAAAGAAGAAAAAACCTAAAAGAATATAGGTGTATAGCAGATCAATGAAAGACCGTCGTCGAACAAGAGTTGATTGTTTGGCCCTCGAACGGATCTGTTGTCCGAAGCCTACTAGCCTGGTTCCCTGTCCCATGTGCTCTATGCTCCGCATCAGGGAGCCAGGGGATCAGGCTAGAAGCCTACGGGCAACAGATCGATCAAATCGAACCCCGTCAAAAACTGTATAATGATTCACCTATTTGTCCCGAAATATGCGATTATAAATTTTTCTACATTTTTTCCAGAATGTTTGAATAGCGGTGTTCCTTTCCTTGTTATTGATAATAAACCTTGATCAAGTTATAAGCTTCCCTGTTCTCTTGAGGACGTGATAACAACTGTCAGATTGATAGAATTATCAGTGACATATTCATTTTGATGAGTGTTTTGTTTATGAGCAAAGAATACTCCTAGACGTACTGATGTCGTGCGTAATAATACAAAGAGTCAGACATATTCTAGTGCACGTATCTACGATTGAGTGCGCTAATCTTTGACACAGGTATCTGTTGTATACCTTCCATGAGAGGAATTTGCTGAACTAAAAATCTATACAAGACAAAATGTTGATTAGAATGAAGGGGGGTGGGGGGTGGTTAAAGTAAAAATACATTTATGTACATCGTAAGGATGAATTACAGTTGAATTTCATTATCTCAAACACTGATATCTCGAATACCATGGTTATGACGAACTGATTTGGAGGCCCCAGCCATCTATTTCCTGAGAATTTTTAATCTCAAAATCTCGAATCCACGGATATCTCGAACTTTTTTCTTGATCCCATCGAGTTCGAGATAACGAGGTTCAACTGTAGTTTACTTGTATATTTAAAAGTGATATAAAACAGTCCAGTTGTTCTTTCTGTCATGGTTTTATTTTTACAAATAAAATCTACAACATGACTTCTTTAAAGTAGTCATGTAAGTCGTCACAGGTTGTAGGTTTCATTTGTGAAAATAAAACACATGTCCGAAAGAACACAATTCTCACATTTCGTTTACGATTTAAACAAATGGCATTTTATATGATCGTATTCCTGCAGGGCTGCAAGTGCTATATATTGAATTCAGAACACATAGAATTTTGCAAATTTCATTTCAGTGGCATTGACCCTTTTACATTTATAAAAAGCAGATGCACCAAATCTTGTTGTAAGACAGTATCCTTACACATGCTTTTAAATTCAATACAAAACACACAACAATTTAAAGTACATTGTAATTTATAAGGAAGTTAAGACAATCACCCGGTGTCCCTGGGAGTTCACATGTTTCCTTGAAACCAACAGGGACCCAAATATTTATGCAAATGGTCAAACATTGATAAAAGTTAAATGTGATTATGATCTTGTACACGGAAAATTTCTAATTTCCCTTTCGTTGACTTTTGATTTTTTTGCCAAGTAATATTCCTGGTAGTCTTCAGGACGAAAATTGGATACGAATTGTTAGCTTTAATCTTTTCAACGATAAAGGGTGTCTATGTTTGATGCATGTACATGTAACAGCCTTCTTGGGCCCCACAAAACTCATAATTCTATTTAAAGTTTTAATTTCATCTGTTTCTGGATTCATGATATAGATCATGTCTAAATAAATTTGTCACTGATATTAGTATTTATCATGAAATCCGTTTTACTCGAACTCAGTTAAAATGACATTTTTCTTGAACGTTATTCTTTGCAGAAGAAAAGCAAACAGCAATGGTTCCTGTATACATGTCAAAGTATTGAAAATAGCCGTAGTACGTCATGATTATAATGTCATAAGTTCGGTTGATTTCAGCATATTACAATGTAACTGATTTACAAAGGGACTCGGCATAAGTTTTCAAAATTTAGAATGTTCTTGGTTCTACGTCCTTTTGATTAAACTGAAACTTGCACAAAACACAAGTGATTTTGAAAGTAAAACCCAAATTGTTGACATTTTAGGACAGACACATGTAAACCTTTCAAAATTTCATCACCGTGAAAACTAAGAGGAAATAAGGCCTGTGCACTACACATCATTTCTACAAATTTCACAGAAGTTATAATAAAAATTGCATTCAAAGGCTTTTTGACAGTTGACAACCACCTGTTCCCTTGGATACAAATAGAGCCAAGGTCTTTAGGAAAGGTGCACTTCTAGGAAAGATTCGGATTAGATAGAAACCTTTCCCTTGTTAAATTCTGTGCTCGGTTTTAGTCAGACTTGAAATAATGATACCGTGTATTGATATCAAATGTGTCAAGGTTACAGGTCAAGGCCACAAGAGAGAAATAACTTACATTTCTTTATACACAAGATGTAGTGCCTGCATGTTGGAGAAAAAATTCTTTAAACATTTTATATTAAAATTAAGCGCTGTATAAAACCTTAGATAAAGATCAAATCAAGAAGGGATGTAGAAGGGCAAGGTAATTTCCTGTCAATATTTTACACCAATATTTTTGTTGAAATAGAAATGCTGAATTTAAAATTTGCTTGTGTTCTGATATCGGTAGCACTTGTTATCTTACAATATCCCACGGATTGTAGAATCGTGTAAATTTGAGGGAACCAAATTTTATGTTTTTGTCTTTTCGTATTTTCCCCCCACAATAACCCATGAGTTACTGCTCATGCATATTGTGAATGGAGCAATTCAGTCATTTTTTTGGGAAATTTTAGTCATCTTTAGAAAGTTTTACTTAGGTTGTGATTTTGTGGACAATAAACAAGGGTAATGTTGTATTAAATTTGTAATTGTTTGTTGTATATGTGCAATGTAAACAACACTTGTGTAGAAGGTAAAACTTTATGCCTTAGAAATAACCCTATTGTTTTGGTCTTTACAGTCAGACGCTAAAATTGTATTGGATGTTATATCTCGAATGGAGGACACGGAGCCGTTCTCAGAGGAGCTCTCAGCGGCCATGAAGAGATTATGGACGGACACCGGGGTCCAAGAGTGCTTTGGGCGGTCCAACGAGTACCAACTAAATGATTCTGCAAAATAGTATGTACCAACTACATCCACATGAGAAAGAATATTAGTCCATTAGTACGAAATTTGATAACAGTTGTATTTTGCCTGCAGATGTTCATGTATATGAGGAGATTCTAATGCAACTTGTTATGACGAAAAAAAATATTAATGTCGCTTTTTTGTGAGCTGCTTGTGACTAGTACCATGTATAAGCATGTGGGGCGGCGGGTGGGGGTACATGTGCGCGCGCTGATTCATAAATCAATTTTTCTCATTCTCTATTGAAGAAATGAAGCGGAGTCCTCTTCCCTTTTGTATACGATAAATATACTTAAGAATAGGTGTATTGAACGTGTAAATACAAACAAGAAAAGCACAACGTTTTCTTTTTAAAAAAAAAAAATCTGAAACCATACTTTCAATTCTCAAGATTTGGCAGAGAAAGCCAATGCTGTACTCCCAAAAAATGTTAATAGTAAAATTAAATGAACAGTGATAATTTAAGAAATCTACGGTTCAACCACTTGTTTCCTACTAGATACACTAAATGCCCACCGTGGTACATGCTCTACTGGGATCTTATTATAGAGGAGAAATGGGAAATCTCCCAGACAGCTTTGATAAATAATTTATTTCTGACGTGAAACAACTCTCTTCTTTATATCCTTAATGCCTGCATCAACATATGTTTGGACCTTGTAGAAAGAAGCATTACACCGGCGCTATAAACCCGCCTTTCTCTAATCGAAGAATGAGTCATCGAGAGAAAATAAACTCAAGATACTTATTTTTATCTCATGTCTTTCAGAATGAAGCCCCCTGCTTACATAATAATAATTGCGGTAATTTTATAGTAAATTTCTCCTTCGAAATTATATCATTCATTGCGTAACCATAGTGGTCTTTTATAAATAACTAGTAATGTCTTTCAAAAAAGTTGCAGTATCGCATTTCGCAATATTTGAACAGTGTAATACATGTATAGATGTAACGAAACGTATAATGCAGAATTTGAGAACATTGCAGTTCTTACGTTGTAGTACATGTTATATCTGAATTTCTTTTTTCCCCAGTTTTCTAGATGACTTAGATCGCTTAGGAGCCAAGGATTACATGCCCACAGAACAAGATATATTACGAACCAGAGTCAAGACCACGGGCATTGTGGAAGTCCATTTCTCTTTTAAAAATTTAAATTTCAAGTAAGACTTCTAATGTCTTATTCTAAGTACTGCATTTATATACACATAGAGAGTATCGTTTGTGTGTGTTAAAAAGTTTGATAATTTGTACGGAATCTCAAGTCTAGCATGCATGTTCGATGTGTGTTTGTGTAGAATCAAAACAAAAGTGATGATGGCGGTTGTTTTGACGTGAATGTTTTTATTAATAGCTTGATTTCTAAATATTAAGCCACTAACAGGGCCTCTGTTTCCGAGTGCTGCAGTAGACAATTTATATTTTTCTTTATAGATTATTTGATGTGGGAGGCCAGAGATCGGAACGGAAGAAGTGGATTCACTGTTTTGAGGATGTAACCGCCATTATATTTTGTGTAGCTATGAGTGAATATGACCAAGTTCTTCATGAAGACGAAACAACCGTAAGTTTAGAATCAAATAAAACCCGAAACGACCGTAAGTTTAGAATAAGATAAAATCCGAAACAACCGTAAGTTTAGAATAAATTAAAATCCGAAACAACTGTAAGTTATCAATTAATTTGGTTTTTTTCTTCTTCTTCAGATTATAAGATTTAGAACATTGATATGTGTTAGTGGATGATATGCAGAAAAAATGTTTATAAATCGACATATTTTTATAAAATGCTCCATGACTTTCATTGATCGTTTTAACAACACAACATTTATGGTAAATAAAATCTAGTGGTAGTTTTGCATGCAAAATTGAAAATTTCCAACTTTATATAAACCAGTGATCTTTGATAAAACGTAATTTAACTCTTTCGAATCATAGAGTTAATCACTCTGCCTTTCCATTGCCATGTATATCGTCCGTTTTATTGGAGGACGATTTACAAAATTGATATATTTTTTGCATGCCATGTCTTAAGTATCACTTTTTAGGTCACCTGAACCAAAGGTTCAAGTGAGCTATCAAGTGAGCTATTCTGATCGCCTTTTGTCGGTCGTCTGTCTGTCTTCCTCTCTGTTAACTTTTCACATTTTCACTTCTTCTCAAGAACCGCTTGGCAAATCACAAACTAGGTACAAATCATCCTTGGGTAAAGGGGATTCAAGTTTGTTTAAATGAAGGACCAGGCCCCCTTCAAGGGGAGATAATCACGAAAATGCAAAATAGGGTGGTGTCATTTAAAAATCTTCTCAAGAACCACATGGGCCAGAAAAGCTGAAATTTATATGAAGCTTACTGATATAGTGAAAATTCAAGTTTGTTCAAATCATGACCCCGGGGGTACGATAGGGCCCCAATAGGGGATCAAGTTTTACATATGATTATATAGGGAAAATCTTTAAAATATTCTTCCAAATAACCACGGGCCAGAAAAGCTTCCTGATATAGTGAAGATAAAAGTTTGTTCAAATCATGACCCCCATGTGGGGCTACAATAAGGGATCAATATTTACATGCAAATATCTAGGGAAATTCTTTTAAAATTTTCTTCATTGAACCAGACGAGTGGATATTTAGCTGAAAGCTTCCCGATATGGAGTAGATTTAAGTTTGTTTAGATAATGCCCCCCCCCTTTTTTTACGAGGGTGGGTGGGCCACCATAGGGATTAAAGTTGCTACTACTGCTTTTCTTAGTGAAGCATGCTCAGGAAGAGCGATGTGGCCCATGGGCCTCTTGTTTATGATGCCATTATCTACCCCAGTCATCAACATGCCAATTTAATCGACATGAATGCGAGAAAATTAAGAGTTCAAGAAAGTTTTCACTAATGCGAATTTTGCATCTCTTATGTTTCAGAATCGAATGCAAGAGAGTTTGAAATTATTTGATTCTATCTGTAATAACAAGTGGTTCACGGATACTTCAATCATCCTATTTCTCAACAAGAAAGATCTGTTTGAAGAGAAGATAAAGAAATCTTCCCTCACTATATGTTTTCCTGAATATACCGGTAAGTCTTCAAGATAATGCAAATATTCAAATCCCGTATTTCGATTTATCACTATTCAAAATGCTTTTTAACGATATGTTCCCTGTTCACTCTTCCTTGGTTAAATATAGATATATTTGATAACAGCATCCCTTCGCAATGCAATTGATATGTGCACTTGATTTGAAATTGTCTTCACCAATATACACTTGGTGATTAAAAGTTCATCGCATATTATGTATTTGGTTTTTCAAAATGGCATGTTAGACAAATGAATGTTTATGTCTCTTATTGTTATTTCATTGATTCACAATAGAGGATTAGATATATACTTGAATCAACTTGTATTGATATTCTTGACTGTTTTTTGTGTGTGAGGGGAGGGTAAATGCTGAATTTGTAAACACCCTACAAGCCAAATTTTTAGCTCGATTAATTTGATACTTCACATGTAGTTTTGTCATCAAGAGAAAGACACTTAATGATTTGGGGTCAAGAAGTCATAGGTCAAGATCACTAACATGGAGTTTCATGGAAGCTAGTAGACACTCATTGCGAGGGATCATAAGTATGCCCCGCCTTGAGGAGTGCTTTTTAAATCATTACATGTGTTGTTCTTTAATAAAACTAATATAAATAACTTCTAAAAATACCAATTTAAAATGAATTTTAAAAAAACGAGCATCTCACTTTGTCCGCCATGTTGGATTCGACTCTCCGCCCGTTAAAACACCCCCAACTTGGTGTAGAAAAGTGTCCACGGATGTATACCAAAAGTGATCACCACTGCATCACAGTGTAGGCGAATTTAACGCGTCCAATGCGCCTTGTTTGTGTGTAAAACGGATATAAAATGTCGGGTTTATCATTTGTTCCAAATGCGAAAGGTACTTTCCCACCAGAAAATAACTTTCAGGTTTTGTTTTCACTTCTAGAGGATTTGTTTTTCTGTTAAAAAAAAATGATTGATGAAATATTCAACATGAGGTGGTTATGAATATCTTCACTTGGTTTGACGAGATACTGCACTCACAGTAAGAATATTTCAAAAATGAATATGAAATGATTCGAACATTTCATACGTGTGAGAGCAGAATCAATCCAAATAAAACCTATAGGGTTAAGTCAAAACAGAGCCATTCACAAACGCATTTTATGATTAATGATTTTAAAATAATCATTCAGTGTTTGAATCCGCATTAAACCTAGCTTGATCATAACATTGTTGATAACCTTTCAAGACTGTATGAGGATATACCCCGTGTTATATTCTACACACCCTGTGGCCTCAACCCGAAGTAAACCCTATACAATGGACCTGGAAAACAAACATATTCCCCGTGTAACCAAATAAGATCGATCCTGATCCAGGTGCAATCATATTTACCGATTAGGTAAAATATGACAAGAACTACTTAGAAGATTGTGATTTTATCATTTGCTATACTTACATTCTTTATTTGCATTTAGAAAGGCAATATTACGTTATTTCCTCCCCACCCACCCCCTTTTTTAGCTCACCTGAGCTAAAAGCTCAAGTGAGCTTTTCTGATCGCCTGTTGTCCGTCGTCTGTCCGTTAATTTTTCACATTTTCGACTTCTTCTTAAGAACCACTGGGCCAAATTCAACCAAACTTGGTACAAATCATCCTTGGGTGAAGGGAATTCAAGTTTGTTCAAATGAATGACCGGGCGCCCTTCAAAGGGGAGATAATAACGAAAATGCAAAAGTAGGGTGGTGTCATTTAAAAATCTTCTCAAGAACCATTGGGCCAGAAAAGCTGAAATTTATATGAAAGCTTCCTGATATAGTGGAGATTCAAGTTTGTTCAAATCATGACTCCCAGGGGGCACAGTGGGGCCACAATTGGGGATCAAAGTTGTACATGTGAGTATATAGGGAAAATCTTTAAAAATCTTCTCAAAAACCATCGGACGAGAAGAAACTATATTTACCTAAGAGCTTCATGATATAGAGTAGATCCAGATTTGGTACCCCATGGGTAGTGTGGGGCCACATTAAGGGATCAAAATTTTATTAAGGAAAATGTTCTTCTCCAGAACCAATTGGTCAATTTCAACCAAACTTGGTACAATCATTCTTGGGTGAAGGGGATTCAAGTATTTTCAAATGAAGAACCAGGCCCCCATCAAAGGGTAGATAATCACGACATTGCAAAAATAATGCAACATAGTCAATATATCTTGAACTATTTAAGTTAGAACTTTCATTATGTGTTATGGCAAGATTTTTCATTTTATGACATGATGTATGACCTTGTGACCCTTGGCTTTACCAGAACAGCAAGGTGATGTTTGTCATATTGGTGTTGAGACATACTTGTGTTACGTGAATTCATTTTCAGTTTTGACAACAACATGAAATATTTCACAGGAATAAAGATTGATGAAATTCTTTTTTGCAAATCACACTGCGCCAAACCAGGGTCAAGGTCACTCAGGTGAATTGGCAGGGCGGAAATTTACACCCAGCTTGTTAATCAACCAATCAAAACTCGTCTTACAAGCTGTAGGTTTGTTGGTTGCACCTTGTTTAAAGTCCAGCTCGAGAATGGAAGTTAAGGGCTGCAAAATGGAGATGAATGGCTGCAAAAAGGGCCTATGTTCGGTGCTTGTAAACGAATATTTATAGTGCCACACCTGTTTTATTGGTCTCATTCGAAGAATCGTCTCATTTAGTCGTCTCTTACGACACTCGGTTACGACAAGGAAGAGTTTTGGTTTTTTTGTTTGTTTGTTGTTGTTTTTTTATTCTTTGGGGTTTTGTTTGGGGTTTTTTTTTTGGGGGGGGGGGGTTGTTTGTTTGGTTTTTGTTGGGTTGTTTTTTTTTGTTTTTGTTTTGGTATCCTATAAGCAGTACAGCTTTTGAAAATATACAATACAATACTGAGGACCTATTCTAACCCGAATCCCCATGGGAGCAAATTACATAGACAATAATATTAGTATGTTGGTTGTATACCTAACCGTGATTTTCCTCCGATCGCAACAATATTGAAAATATTTCTAATTGATTTGATATGAATTAATTCAAATATCTACATGTATAATAGTCTTTATCGTAAAATAGATGAGGTTTTAGTATTGGTTAAGTTGTATCTGTAAAAGTATGACAGTCGAACACCAAAGCATACAAGAAAAACAAAATAACAGTCATTAAAAAATGCAGATGTCAACCTTTGATTATGGCGTACTTCGTTCATAAAAAACGGCTTCATCGCGGTAATTAAATTCTGTGTCGGAAAAATGATCTCACACGTAATTGTAAGTCCATCTAAATGCACTGTACTGTTTTCCAATCCATGCGTTGACATAGGAGTACTTAAAGTATTATATTGTCAAACTGTAAATGCCAGTTTGTCGGGAGTGTCAACAAGTTAAGAACAAAGGTGTTTTTAAATTAAATTGACACATTCATTAATTATTATTGATTAGGTGGGCCGCAGAGAGCTGTGCAAACAATCTCTCCCAAGAAGTTTTCATTACATTTTCTATTTTAGGTCCGTATTATGAAACAAAACAACAACGAGAGCTAATCTTCACATGAATCAATTCAATATTGAAAATTATTTCTAAGCATGTAGGCCAATGCCCCCCCCCCCCCCCCCGGCCCCCCAAAAAAAGGAAAAGAAAGGGAACGCAAAGAAACAAAAATCAACAACAAAAAATATACACCACAAAGATGATGTCAATGAAGCATTGCGTTTTACATGTGCAATGTAGTACTATTTTGAATTTCATCTTCACGAATTCTTGTAATGCTGCACCTAAAGTTAAGAATGTTTTAAAAATAAATTGTAGAACATGGTATTTGAATTGAACCAAATTACACGTAATTTATCGTTTACTTATTCTAATTATTGTATATTTTCCATGTCAGCTGTAAATATTAGAATTTCATTCTGAAATTCAAATTTCATGAACTAGTAAATATGTGAAAGGGACATGGACACGTTTTGACCTTAAAATGTTCAAATTTTAGATTGCCAATTTTGATGTTTAAAATTCTTAACCAAGTTATTTCTAGTGGTCAGCAAACATGTTGAGTTACGACTCTCACAAATCTTCGCGATGTAGACAAGGCTCGAGCCTTGCTTATGTTTACAAAAAGATTTCAACGTAGGAAATACAATGTTTAAAACAATATGAAGATGTGAGAAACACTAGACACTGTTAATTGTGTTTAGAATGAACTTCTAATTTAAAAAAATCTGCTTTAAAATCATGGCTCGGGCCTTGTTTGCATAACAAAGAATTGTAAGTGCTGTATCTCACTTGGAAGTCAACAGATGACGTTTCCCCTGACCATTAGAAATACCTTAGTCAAGCATTGTAAACCTTAAAATTGGCAATCTAAAATTTGAACATTTTTGGTTCAAAACGTGTCCATGCCCCTTTAACAAGATTTAATAAATGTATTATAAAACAGTTCAACTTTCTATGACAATTTTAAACAAACAAAATCTGACTAATATCGGCGACTCCGCTAGCACAGATATTTGCGCGAAAGAGTCATTAAAGCAAACCGGAAACTGGAGTGCCCAGGGCTAGCGACCCACGTGTCCGAGTAAGAGATCAAAACCACAGTCGATCCTGAGGATCGAACTCGGGTTGCATATGTGAGAATTGAGTGCATAAAGCACAACGCTACGCGGGCACTCTAGTATTACAATAATTATCTTGCTACTTTGTCGAGTCAAATTGAACCTTGAGTACTGAGTATTCTATTTCCCAAGATCGGAATTTTTAGTCGATTCAGCATTTGCCCCGATCCTATTTGTTATCGTAGAGGATAGATGTTATTTTTAACCTATAAGTTTGAAAAAATGGCAGTATATGCATTCGGCCGGTTTTGGGGGGGCATTTTGTATTGTTACAGTAATGTCGCAGATGTAGATACAGAAGCTTTATTTTGTGTCGAATACAACAGAAGCTCTGAAGAGCTTTTATTTCGACAAACAAATAAAACAAACAAGACACTGAAATGAATACTGGTATGTCACAGGCATGCACATATAGTTAAACACAACACGGACTGTGGCTACATGCATGTAGACATAAGAGACAAAGGTATAGTTTATATATGTACATAAAACAAGATCATGCAGCACAGTAAAACATTCAAAGCACATTAAGGCAGACTACCAAGAAACACTAAATATCTAAAAACATGCATTTAAAAAAGCAAAATCAAAATAAAAAGCTAAATACATGTATAAGAATGATCTATCAACATTGGTGCTCATTTGTCATCAGTTTAGCGACAGTCTTTCTAGGGGTGTCTATCCTCTTGATTTTCTTATTATGTTGACAACATGTAAGTATAGGTTTTGGAGATATTTGAAGGCTTTAGCTAATAAATAAAATGGTTCATTTCCTCGGCAGGAAACCAGACGTACGAGGAGGCAGCTGCCTACATTCAGGCCCAATTTGAAGCGAAGAACAAAAGTTCAACGAAGGAGATATACTGCCACCAGACATGCGCAACAGATACCAATAACATCCAGTTTGTATTTGATGCCGTTACTGACGTCATTATAGCCAATAATCTGCGTGGATGTGGCTTGTATTAGAGGGAGCCAAAATTTCGCGCCTTTTGGACGTAAAAACACTTACACACAACAAAAGCAAGACCATACATGAGAACATATGGGATTGTCGTATGCCTGATGAATCTCACAAAGGCTTGATTCATGTGCAATTATGTTAGATGCGAGTGTCACAGACATTTTTTTCACTGCCAGTGTACACTCAGACCTTTATATTGGCAGAATTTAAATTTGAACGGTATTGCTGCTCACAACATATGAATATGTGCATGCACACATACAATATTGAATGCATAATGTAAGTGATAGAATTTTCACAAAGTGATAGGTTAGGTTTATTCAATTGAGTGAAAGAGAGAGACATTTCATGGCTCGTCAGCTGAGAGAATGTTTTACCATTTTGAGTCACCGTAGACTACGAAATTGTAACCATGGTAACTTTACAATGCTCTGGGCCTTTGATTATGTACCTTTGAGAGTATGTTTGTCAACATAGAGGTCAAAAACGTGATTCATTCATGGCAAAGACACTTGTACATCCAACTTGGTGTAATTCGTATCAATGGTTTTGTGGCTGTAACTCCTTGTACTGTCTATTTATAACACAATTTCCACCATTGTCTTCTCTGTGTAACTGAAATTTTAAAGAGCTAATTGAAAATTTGTCAATTATTTATTTTGAAAGATAAGATCTGGCTTACAGAGAATACCTTTCAAATAGACATTTTTCTGAGAAGCGAATACCGCAAGTGTTTGCTTATAATTCTTTGTATTGTCGTTGTGTAGGTCATCCAGTGTCCAGTCATGTTTGAACGAATGCGATTCCTCTGCTTGCTATCTAGCCATATAGTGAACGTCTGTGTTATTTATAAGCAAAAAGGAGGCAAATAGTTTAACTGTGGACGCCCGTTCCAATTTCCTCGTATGTGTGATATGAAGTATGTGTATTATTTGTCATGGATTTACTTAGTAATTAGTTTCCGCTTATCTCAAACAACTTCCGGTCTCAGTACGATGGCATGTACTCTGTTGCTTTTTTGCATATTGGGACCATGTAACTATAGCAACAGGGTCATGTTTTTGGATTTGCATATAACCCTTTTGAAGTGGCGATTAATCACTGAAAAACGGTTATGATGTATGTTTTCTATTTCGCATACCTCTGATGGTGTGGACTCTCTACTTGTGTAAAGATTCCATCAAACTATCTTCTGTGAAATGGCAAACCAACATTACTTTTGCTGTCTGAATTGATTATATTGTGTCATGTGTTTATAAAAGTGCTGTGGTAAAACAGAAAATGGATTCGCTTCCATTTCCTATTATGTTTATAAATTATTTTTAGTGTACTGTGTGTTTCAAAACACATAATTATATTGACTGATCCTAATATACCCTTTTTTTCAATCAATATTGTCAGTGAGATGGTAGAACAAAACAATAGGTATGAATTATCTGTATTATACATATATGTGGGGTGGGTGCAATATTTTTTATTACCTCTGTTGGAGATAGCAGGTTTTTCTTTGGAACTCATAGCTAATTAGGAATAATGTGTTCTTTGAATCATTTATCAGTCTGTGATTAATCCAAGTCAGTTTTCTGAATAATTTTCAACTCTGTATAATACACAGTTCACAGACCAATCTGGATATGAATATATATATTTAAGCTGATATTTATATTGGTGTTGTTTGTCATAAAAAATGACCGTGTCGAGAAGAACTTCATTTCTTTGAAGCCAATGAGATGTAATCGGTAGATTTTTAATGTCTTTGTCGCATTGAAATGATTTCAATGTTTAGCTTGGATAAACTTACTAAAATCGGCTTCATATTGAAATAATTTCAATATATGTTTTATCGCTATGTGTTGACATGTAAAACAAAGTTGATATTTTATCAACTTTTGGGATCACGTGATTTTTTTTTCTTGGTCATGTGGTCAAATTGAATTTTAGCTTGATATTCTACGTACGTCACGTGATTTTGTGACAGCTACTTGATCATTAAGTGTTAAGTTGTCAATGGTATATACATATATATATTAATATATATAATTGTGAACTTTTCATTAGAATAAAGAAGACAAGTGTAGATCTGTTCCTTCACTGAGCCGTATAGGGCCCCATTACACACAATATGAGGGCTTCTTCGAATAACTCAACCGTGTATCAAACTGCTATAAAATAGAAATGTCTCTGTGTAACACTTTCCATTTATCGAAATAAAGTCCTAGTATTTATCATGAACAGGCTTGCTTTTCTTTATTTTATCTGTGAATTTTGCTTTCTCAAATTAAACAATCATATTCAACGTATTTTTAAAGACCGCAAAACAAAATAGTTCAATCTGATAGATTTCTAATATGAAGTACATATTATAATTTTGCAGAATCTTAAGCTAGATGCATGGACAATTTTTCCGGTAATGCACAAGCATTAAGATTGTGTTTTTATCGAAAAGAATTAGATCCATCCTAATTCGTCTACAAGTCGCAGTTATAATTTAAAAGATTGCACATTCTAATTATAAATTCGAATTCTAACCTCTACACACTGCAGACTGTAACAAATAATTGGATTCCTATATATCCTTTTTACACCAGTTGTACGTTTTAAATAAAAAAAAATATTCCTTTTCTCTCCTATAGATACCGATACCGTATTGTTTAAATAGCATTGACATAGGATTATGACTCACCACGGGATCTCTTGGAATGGAAGGCTAATATTACATGTATAAGAGATGGCATTATATGTAATATGATATACAGAGCATATATAGAATATACAAATGAGCAGAATTTACAGAATATAAATAGAAAACATAAATCATAAGTAGAATATACAGAATATTGATAGAATACACAAATAAGGAACAGTGGTCTATTTCGCAAGTCCAAATAGAACACAAAAACAAGAGTTGGGCAAACACGGACCCCTGGACACACCAGAGGTGGGATCAGGTGCCTAGGAGGAGTAAGCATCTCCTGTTGACCGACCACATCCACCGTGAGCCCATTGTCTTGATCAGGTAAACGGAGTAATCCGCAGTCAAATCAGTGTATGAAAAACAAAAAGTGAATGAATAATAGAATATACAAATCATAAATACAATGTATAAAGTACTTTTAGAAACCACAAATCATAAATAGAATAATACAGAATAAATAATAGAATACACAAAGCATTGATAGAATATACCAAATATTGATAGAAT
>CAJDSM010000177.1:0-48709 GCA_903981925.1 Ostrea lurida
GCATGCTCTTGCGTATCGAATCAACTGTGTGTGTCCGGAACCTTCTAAACAAGATAGAAGCAAGGGCGTTCATTAGAGAATCGTCAAACCTTCCACAAATGTTGCCCATGGAGAGAGGATAAACCCTATTGATTTTCAAGGTCAAAGATCAAGGTCACTACTGACTATTGCAAAAAAAATCCTTGTGAACAAGATAGAAGATACAGCATAATTTTATCAGAGAATCATCAAATCTTCCATAAATGTTGCCCATGGAAAGAGGATGAACCATATTGATTTTCAATGTCAAAGGCCAAGGTCACTATTGACTAAAATTCTAATGAACAAGATAGTGGACACAGCATTTATCAGAGAACCATCAAACCTTCCACAAATGTTGACCATGGAGAGAGGATGAGACCTTAATTTTCAAGGTCAAAGGTCAAGGTCACTTTTCACTAGTACCGAAAATTCTTGTGAATAAGATAGAAGAAACCGCATGTATCAGAGAATCATCAAACCTTCCACCAATGTTTCCCATGGAGAGTGGATGTTCTCTATTGATTTTCAAGGTAAAAGGTTAAGGTCACTATTGACTTCCTCCATATCTTGTGAACAAGATAGAAGACAGAGCATTCATCAGAGAATCATCAAACCTTTCACAAATGTTGCCCATGGAGAGAAGGTTTACCCTAGTGATTTTCAAGGTCAAAGGTCACTACTGACTTGTTAAAAAAAATTGTGTTGCGAGGGAATACTACGCTTGGGTTGCCTTGTTAATGTGTTTTTATCTACATTCTGAATTTTCCGTCTATTTTTTTTTTTTGGATAAGGAGCGATTCATGTGATGTTATATCGTCGAAAGAAAGAGTGCGCAATGATGAATAAAAATGATAATTATAGTTCTTGAATAATATGATAAACATGAAATTATTATCAAAGTTGTACAACCTGGACTTTTTAAAAAAGGTCAAATCTTTTCAAATTTGTTTGATTGTAAACAGTGTAAGTATAATCACTATAGGTGCCATTACTGAATGAAGAATTGTTGAAAAATCTCGCATTTCGAATAATTCCTTGTGTTTATTTGGTAATGTTGACCACTTTAGAGATAAAATCAACTTTTCCAGGCATCTGGTTTAAACATTTTTTATTGTAATTAAATTTCACAGGGATCGGGCACAAGTTCTAAAAACGTAGACTGCCCTCTTCCAGGCATCTTATGTTGTCTGAGTCGGGAATGGGCAACATAGAAACTGACGGCAAACCACATGTAACAACTCAACTTTATGATTTCAGCTTCTCTATCGTCAACTTCCCTTATTTATGTAGCAATATTCCATCATCACCTGCATATGGTGTGTAAGTCTCTCAACTTATTCGATACGCAAGAGCTTGTTTTGCGTATGATAATTTTTTGAATCGAGGCAGGCTACTTACAAACAAGTTGATTTTGCAGGAGTTTCAACAGGCACGCTTCGATTTAGTTTGCCAGTATGGCCTGCCATTGGATAAATGCTATAAAATGCTGCCTGGTGTGTTTCATAGTAATTGTTAAGTCGTTTTTCATATACTGATTTGGCCACTGATTACTCCGTTTACCTGATCAAGACAATGGGCTCACGGCGGGTGTGACCGATCAACAGGGGATGCTTACTCCTCCTAGGCACCTGGTCCCACCTATAGTTTGTCCAGGGTCCGTGTTTGCCCAACTCGTGTTTTGTATTCACGATGGATCTCTATTCGTTATCTTTGCCTTTATATTTTGCAAACGCGCAGCCGCGTATAGGAACCGGTAAATTTGTCTCTAGTATGTGTTACCATACACTCCTTAATAATGGGTGATTATTATCTTATTAGGGGATGGCGTGGTGTACACCCTGCTTTTTATTTTACAAACGAAATTTCCTGTTCCTGTGAGCCAAAATGCAGACGAGTGGCTTGACAGTGTTCATCGCGCCTCACAAGTTAGTGATTCGGTCTTTGCAGTTTATATTTAAAATTCATGGATTAAATGGTAAAAATAAATATTATAATTCTATCTCTAAGAGTCATTGCTCTTTCCCATCTTTTACACCAAATCTCTAATACTGTAAGCGTATTATTATACTGTGAATTTATTTTTAGCTATTTTTGGCGGAAAGTATAACAAATACAGGTAACTTACACGAGAGACGGTCACAAATGCAGGCAGGAGAGAAGAGAGAGAGAACAGGGAGAGAGAACAAGGAGAGAGAGGCACAGGGAGAGAAGAAATAGGTACCCGTTGCGTACATATGTAGCTTACACTAGAGAGAGGGGACTACAGTGAAAACAAGATGCATTATATTAGAGATCAAGTTTGTTCAAATCATGACCCCTGGGGATCCAATGGGCCCCGATAGGGATTATAGTTTTACATATGATATATGGGGAAAATCTTTAAAATCTTCTCCAAGAACAACTGGCCAGAAAAGCTGAAATTCATATAAAGCTTCCCTGATATATGCAGATTCAAGTTTGTTCATATCATGACCCCGGGAGTACGATGGGGCCCCAATAGGGGATCAAAGTTTTACATATGATTATATAGGGAAATTTTCTTCTCAAGAACCACTGCCAGAGAAGCTGGAATTTATATGAAAGCTTTCCTGATATAGTGGAGATTCCAGTTTGTTCAAATCATGACCCTCGGGGTTAACGATGGGGCCCCTAGGGGATTAAGTTTTACATATGATTATATAGGAAAATCTTTATAAATCTTCTTCTCAAGACCACTGGGCCAGAAAAGCTGAAATTTATATGAAAGCTTCCTGTATAGTGAAGATGAATTTTGTCCAAATCGACCCCGGGGTAATGTGGGACCACAATAAGGGATCAATATTTTACATGCAAATATATAGGGAAATTCTTTTTAAAATCTTCTTCATTGAACGACGAGTGATTCCTGAAAGCTTCCTGATATGGAGTAGATTTATGTTTGTTTAGATAATACCTTCCCACACTCCGAGGGTTGGGTGGGGTCACATAGGATTAAAGTGCTACTACTGCGCTTTCTTTGTGAGTAGTTTCTCAGGTGAGCGATGTGGCCCATGGACCTCTTGTTATTAATTACTAGTAATCAATAAAATTTGACACTAATTATAGTTTTCTAATCCTTATATGTGACAAATAAGGTTTGAAAATTATTTTGCTGTAGTATTGTGTTGAGAGCTACAAAATATTTGGATGAAGTTGTATGATGAAAGAAGGAGTATATGTCTCCTGGAGATTCTGGTCAGAAAAGTAAATAGTGAAGATTTGTATTTTTTAGCTTTTTTGGTTACAAAAGGGGTTAGGCAAATGATTTCAAGGGGGAAAAACTGTACTTTAACCAAAACATTATCAAGTAGGGACTACATGTACCTCAAGTTGAACACATATAAATCAGTGAAAATAACATACACAATAAAAACAGGAAATATCGTCATCCCTTTTCTTTTACATCGCCTAAAATTTGAATCAGGAAGTGCCGAGTACTAATCAATGATGTGTACGTTGCCGTTCTGTAAACGTAATGGTCTACTCTTTTAGTTCAATGTGGGAGGCACTCAAAGACGTTATGTCACCACAATACCATTAAGAGTAGAACAGGTATGCATTGAGTATATTTTTATGCTTCAAATTGATCTTTGTTTACTTACAACTGGGCTTGACTTGACTAAATCGATGATGCAATTTTTTTTTATCGGCGATGATATTTAAGGAAAATTATCGTTCCTCTGCTCGTAGCAACAGTTTCATGTTTATGTTAGTAATTGAAATGTTCGATCTTAAGTAAACGCAAAAAGATTAAAATGTAATGACGATATAGCTGTTCTGAGTTTATGGTTCAGCTGCATCTTCAATAATGTCCTCGGCTTCCTCTACATGCTTAGGTTGTTGAGTTGCTATAAAGGGATGCCCAGAGACAGGTCTCGTGGGGTTAGATGACTATTTCACCCCTACCTGGGGCTTTCGTGTTGTTGACTTTGTTAATGGTTTGTTTTCACACACTTTCATGGTCCTCATAGGGCGTTCATCCCAGCTTACAATAGTCTACTGCTCCAGAGACACACAACTCATAATGGAATGAGGAGATGTATTTGAAATACTACAATTACCCTTTTTCAAATCTTTGATTAGCTACATAAATCCAAAATAAAAATATATATATACAATGTTGAGCATACATGTATCTATACCCTTCACACAAAGTAGGATTGTTGGCATGCAACATTTGATTTATTGATGGACCGCAATTAAATATACAGCACGTAGCAAATTAAGAAAAGATAACATATTGGTAAATATGTTACAACATGCTGGTTGTTCACGATTTTAATGATTCCACGTGGCAACCTTTTTCCGTTGTGTGAGACTGGAATCCACGATTTCTCAGCTTGATCAAAGGATCCTACGATCGTTACACGCAAGAAAGTATGAAAGTGGTTAACGTTAATATGTTTACTCATAAAGATAACCCATAGAAGACAGAGATCAAGATAATTATTCACCAATAGAAATGATATATTGACTTTGTCAAACGCTGCTTGTAAAACTAAAATAATTTACTCTGGGTTCTTCAATGATAAAGATAAAATAATCATAATACTTTAAAACCTACAATGTAGCAATAAATATATCCACATGCCGATGTAGTGCAACATGTAAACCAAATAACGGTAGTCCCTAACGTTGGAAGCATTGAAGTGTAGTGCCGAAACACATGGGCGTTTGCTGATATAGCAAAAATTCATCATTTACTGCATTACTCATAGAGAGAGATTTCCCAAAGTTCGAATGATTTTTTTAATATATTTTTCCGTTTCTATTCATCAATCGACTGTGCAAAATGCCCAAAAGACTAGCAAGGACACAAGAACTGACAAATATTCGTGTCTGCAAGAGTAGGCGACGCAATTAGATTTCTTCAATTTATCGAGATATATTTTCTCCATGGTACTTCTCTTCATCATGTGAAGGGTTCAGGAAACTTGGTCACTTAAAGAAGAACGACTGATTATTGATTTTAAGTCTTCGTCGAATGACAAGCGTTCACCTTAATAGAGTATGAAAAAAGTGAAGATTACGAAGTGATCAAACTCATCACACCAAATACAAAAATTGAGAACAAAGCAAACATTTGATGACGTTTCCAAATGAAAAAAATTCAAGCAGGATGCTGAACAATATATAACTAATCAATGCTTTACATGTGATCTTGACCGTTGTTAAATACAGTGTAATCCAGTCAAAAAGTGTCTCTCCATTACAAAGTTGTGACACAGGCAGCATTTTTACCATATGTTGAATATATATCCCCACTCTACGGCTTCAATCCTAGGCCCAGGAAACAAGGATTTCACCATTGCTGGATCTAGTAAATGTTCCACCAAGCCTGTTTTTACTCCTCACATAAATATTGACAGCAGTGAAGGAGACAATTCAGACGTATTGTGCAACAACATTTGCCAGAAGTGGTGTAAACCAAATATGGATTCTAAAATTTTCAAAAAAAAACTTCTAGAAAATTTGAAATCCCAGATTTTTTTTCAAATCAACATCATTAAACAATTGACTTTTCAACTCTTTGCATTCCTCACGATAAATGAAAGAATAAACTTTTTTCACATTATAGACAGTTGCTACATCAGAAAAAATGGAAAAGGGAAATATTCATACCTGGTGATCATGATCAGTCATTCTAAAAATTACTTTGTCAAACTCCACGCTGATTCTACACACAAGTACTCTGAAGTTGATATTAAAGCAATACTCGAGTTCCTCGTTGACAATATATATCTAATTTTTGGCGATCAGATCTCCCAAAAGTGTATTGGAATTCCCATGGGCACAAATTGTGGTTCATTGTAAGTTGACCTGTTTTCAGCTCACCTGAGCCGAAGGCTCAAGTGAGCTTTTCTGATGAAAAGTTGTCTGTCATCGTCGGCGTTGTTGTAAATTTTTCACATTTTCGACTTCTTCCCCAAAAACCACAATTCCAAATTCAACCAAACTTAGCACAAAGGGCAGGATCACAACAAAGTTTTACATGTTGATATAAAGAAAAATCTTCTCCAGAACCACTGGGCCAAATTCAATCAAACATGGTACAAATAGTCCTTGGGTAAAGGGGATTCAAGTTTATTCAAATAAAGGGCAATATCCCCATCAAAGGGGAGATAATTATAAAATTGCAAAAATAAAGTGGTGCCATTTAAAAATCTTCTCAACAACCACTAAGCCAGAACAGTTTAAATTTACATGAAAAATTCTTGACATAGATTATGTTTAAGTTTGTTTAGATAATGACCCAGGGAGAGAGGGGTGGGGCCATTGAAGGGGATACAAATTTACATGTTATGCTGATGTATAAGACAATTTAAAAAAAATATTTCTTAAACTATATAACCTAATCTAGGCTTCATATTTTACAGTAAGACCTTTTATTTGATGGTGTGTCATCTTATGATCTTGACTTTGCTGTAAACTATATAACCTAATCTAGGCTTCATATTTTACAGTAAGACCTTTTATTTGATGGTGTGTCATCTTATGATCTTGACTTTGCTGTTTGACCTACTTTTAAGGAAAAATTAACATATACAATTACTCAAGGTAGTCCTTTCATATTTTGTATACATACTTCATATGGCAAAATCTTTTATCTTATAGCTTAGACCTTGAACTCAAAGTTAGACATACTTTTAAGACAACAGAATCTTTCAAATCTATCTTAAACTATTTTAAACAGGGGTTTTATATTTTGAATATAGACCTTGTTATTACGGTATTAAATTGGTACCGTATATTATTTATATTATAGCTTGAACTTAAAACCTTCACCTTGGAGTTAGGTCTGCTTTTTAAAAATGTGACATATTGAATATTTCCTGAACTTTTTAAGATAGAGCTTTCATTATGAGTATATAGATCTCTTATTGCAAGGTCTTTCATTTCATAAAAGAACAGCAAGGTGGTGTTTGTTCATATTAGTGTTGAGTCATATACATGTACCTGTGTTATATGAATTCATTTTCAGTTATGTTGTGATCCTTTTGGGCATGGTTAAGACAACAAGATGGGGTGAAAAATTTCTCAGGAATAAAGATTGATGAAAATTCTTTTGAAATTACCACTGCTGAACAAAAGCAGGGCCAAGGTCACTCAGGTGAGCGATGTGGCCCATGAATTTCTTTTTGTATTCTTACGAGAATATAATCTCAAGCTTCTACATGAGAGGAAAAAAATCTCTACCCGTGGCCTTAAATCGACATTTCAATTTATTGACGACGTTTTATCTGTTGATAGCATATGTCGATTCGATATATCCTAAACAAACCAGAAATTAAAGACACCACAGAGTTATCCATATCTGCTTCGTAGTTGGATATTTTATTAAACATAGAAATCAACGGCATAATAACAACTCAACTTTATGATTAAACAGGACGAATTCAGCTTCTCTGTCGTCATCTTCCCATATTTATGTACCGGTAGCAACATTCCATCATTATCTGTATATGGTGTTTACGCAAGAACTTGATCTGCGTAAAAATCAGTTTTTAAATAGAGGTAGGCTACTTTCAAACAAGTTGTTGCAGAGGTTTCAGCAGTCACGTTTAAAGTCAAAATATGCAAATTCTATGGTCGTTATAACGATCTAGCTTGCCCATACAACCTGCCATAGGATCAAATGCTGTCTGTCGAGTTCATAACAATTGTTAGGCCGTTCTTTATACACCGATTTTGACTACGGATTACTCCGTTTACCTGATCAAGACAATGGGCTCACGGCGAGTGTGACCGGTCGACAGGGGATGCGTACTCCTCCTAGGCACCTCCTAGGCACCTCTGGTGTATCGGAGTGTATCCAGGGGTCCTTGATTGCCCATTTATTGTTTTGTATTCTGTTTGAGACTTACGAGATTGATCACTGTTCATTATCTTCGCCTTTTCATATAAACTAGAAATATTTTGAGCAATTGTGACTTAGTGAAACCCCCACACCCCTTTAGGTATAAAATCATTTAGATCAAATTTAAAATAGGTGGTCCTTTTGCAATGGGAACCACCGAACTTATTCAGATCAATGTTTAAAATAGGAGGTGCACAATGGCATCATGTAAAAAAGAATCTCTGAAAGTTTCATAGAATAATGTTGAGTAGTTTTAGAGGTGAAGCGGATGGGAGGTGGGAACGGATGGACGAATGAAGGTACGGGCAATAGGATCACTATAAACCGCTTCGCTAGCGGTGGGTTTAATTTAATGAAACATCCTAGCTTTGCTACCAACATATATATGTAAATAGATACCAATATAGCCACCCCTAGGGGCTGAATGCTTGGCCCTGGATTATAAATATATTAATTAGAATATCTACATTGCATGAATCCTGATATTAACCAGACTCCATTTTGTATTGACCGAAATGAGCGGGTAGCGAACATGCCCACAAAGTCAATGAAAGTGCTAAATCATCTACCTGGTACCTATCTACGCACTTTGAAGCGCTTTAATTATTCATCATCCATTTACATCATAACTTATCTGAAATATGTGGTTCCGTGACTTTCACCATTGGTCCCTGACCATAATGACAATGGTATTGGTTTCTATGGCAAATTTGAAAATGGGTGATTTTGGCGAATAGTAAGCCTATTCACAACATTGCGAATCGGGAGTTTAAAATCCGCATTGATTTTACCTGTATTTACAATAGATACAGTACCGTTCTAAAATGCTATTCAAAATATATGCATTCAAATATATATATATATATATCATAAGTTATGATATATATATATATATACACATGTACACAGATCTTACATCAAAGCAATATTTAATCAGAATCATCGTCAGGATTTTGTTTCAGGGCAGCATCATGTACATATGTATTTCAGACATTAAAGCGGTTTTGAACACACACACACAATGTAATTACATTTGATTCTGGACTACCCAAGGTACCAAATGACACTGCATATATGCGCCGCAGCACCGAAACAGTACGTGCTCCGCAATTGCATTTGACAAAACCAACCACAAATACTGTTACTTATAGGTGAAATATTTTACCCACAAGTTGTAATGATTGTGTGTTTGTGTGTCGAGATTGGATTTTTGCATGAGGTCGTCATTAAGACTACATATTATCGGTAAAACTTAGCATAAATGCCAAAAAGATATTATAATGGTAAGTTTAGAATAATTTATACCACCAAAGAGAAAAAAAAACATTTATAAAAATACGTAGGAAAAAGTGGTATTCGAACCACAGGTATGCATATTGGACTCATCATTAGGCCTGTCGCTATACGATCTCGGTTATTTATAGTTGAATTCCATAGTAAAGTCACCTGGTATGGACTTAGAAATTTCTTGATAATGCGGCAAAAGTTGTATACAAAAATTAAGGTTTTTTTTCATAGAGTGGGTCAAGTCTCCATACTTTTATTTACAAATCGTTTTACACATGAACATACACTACCAATATTTTACTCAGTTTACGATGGAGACTTGACCCACTCTATGTGAAATTGTGCTTGGAAAAGTAATATTTACTGTTATTTTGTACGTTTTTTCGCGTATACATCATTTTAAATATGATTTTTTTCAATGTTCCTTTTACTTGAGCACGCAAGAAAAGCTTTTAATGAACACTATGGATTGATTGTTGCAAACTAGAATTAAATTTTCTGTGTTCTGGGGAGTTTCAATTTTAACTTTGATATTTGTCCCTCTGTGGGCACTCCGCTCGATAAAGTCACCCATCTTCTTCACAGAAAGTGAAATTCAAGAATGATAATTCATTATTTGCCATTACTATGCACTGGTATTATGTATAGGATTTTATGACCATTTTGTTCCCTGATAGTAATAAAAGATGTAACACAACCTGATGTCAACAGTCGTTGTTAGATAGAGGGGAAAAACATTACTCAGGTGTCTGAAGATGGGATTAAAGCAGTTGAAATTGAAACCAACATTAGAAATCGATGTCTCTATTTGTATTACGTCTAATGAATATATGATAATGAATGATTTATGTTCAGACAATTTGACGCAAAAGAGGAGTAATATTGTGATTGTTACAATCATGCATTATTAACAAATCCTTTATGATATGAATTGCATAATGTGGAACTCGGGATTTCATCATCCATTTTTTTTTTACTCGCGTATCACGAAATCCTTGGTTTTTTTTTTCTCCAAATGACACATGATTGGGGAATGAAGATGTTCCCTATTATGCAGTGGTTTCCATAGCATACGTCAATCTGCACAATTGCTGGTGTAAAATCTACCACAGAAATGAACAACCATCATAATGCACATGGGACATCCAACGGCAAGGGATTATTTGACATTATTCTACTCTCGATTGTATGGTCTGATTCCCATTAATTACATTGTTTTCGATATTCTCGGTAACGTACCACACGAAATGGTTTTGGTGGGTGGTTAATTAATTTTCCCCATATTGTCAGGCATCTTTATCTCGTAGAATATTGGTCATATCAGAAATCTTCTTACGTCATAGTATGTATGCCAGCGGTGTATTACCCTTTCGTGTGCCCTGAGTGAATGCCCCGCACCACATCATTCATTTTATCCCCGACCAGCAACCGTATGCTATCCAAGAAAAGCCTTCCAAATCTTGCTCGTCTTCGTGGCGATGGTTGATCACGAACCATCCCTTGTCACGCATTTAGTTGTATTATTTATACCGCCGTCTAATTAATTTGCCACATTGACGTTTCGTATGAACAGAGGTCAACGAAGGCTTTTATATTCCTGCAAAGATTTCTTTTTTTATTGCAACAAATTGCATTGTAAATATATTGTATCTACTACCTAGAAAATGTATACCAGATGATGGGTATGTACATACATGTATACACAGTACATTATTTTCACATTCGCCTAGGGATTCCTACTCGAGAATACAGTGCTACAAAAGTTAACCTTTGTCTGGCCCCCAAGGCTGTAACAGTGAGGGTTCAACTTGCTAGACCAAGAACAAGCACTACTTCTGTTAAATGTGTTTGACTGGGCGGGACGCGGGATTCCAGACTCGAACCTGCAATTTCCAAAGCGAGTGGCCAGATCTCAGGGCTACCGGACTGGGTCAACAGCTTGAAAGATTTCATATTTAATGTATG
The DNA here is from genome assembly GCA_903981925.1 of Ostrea lurida. Lineage (NCBI taxonomy): Eukaryota > Metazoa > Mollusca > Bivalvia > Ostreida > Ostreidae > Ostrea > Ostrea lurida. Next base: position 11,150 of record CAJDSM010000177.1, read on the forward strand.
AATTTCGGAAAGTTTATTTGATATATAGTATAAGTGTTTACCTTAGTGATGGATAATAATCCATTTATAGAGAAAAGAATCGATTTCACGTACTACATTATGTTTTCATCCTGCACTTTTCAAATTTTAATAAAAGATTGCGTCAGGATGATGTGCACTGTATATGATTTATTGGCGTCACTTTTGGCACACCATCTACTTTGTGTCTTGGTATCACAGAAAAATAAGCAGTCGATTCAGCCGTGTATAGATTTGTACTGATAACAGCACCACATTTTGAATTTTTAAAAGAAGATCAATGAAAGTGAATTGATTCAGAATAGTTTTATACGATTAGGTATTTCAGGGTATTTATGTGTAGTTAGAGTTGCCCATTGTGCAAGAGAATACGAGGCTCAACCAACATTTTAATGGATCTTTTTATGACGTGCAATCAACGTGCGAACGATCAACGAATTTCCGGACACTACGTCAGAGTTAAACCTAACTGTATTTATTCCATCTCGGCAACTTCCGGTATCCACACTACCCTTTTACAAAGAAACGAAGGGTCGTTTATTATTTTACGAAATCCATATACTTTCAGAGATAATTGCTACATTATTCAAGTCTGTGAAAATAAAGAAATCACTGATATAGATGACATTTCTATTGTTCCTATTCATTGTTCACGTATCACTCTAAATGAAGTTTAAGTCTTTAATGCATTTTCCACACGAAAACAGCAGTAATCTTATTATACAGATATCGGATTTTCCCCTTGTTAATGGTATATCAGCAACATTGTAACTGTACCTTGCGAGTACAATTTCATCTTAAAAATGTACAAGTACATATAGCTCGTATATTTAAAAGTATGAATAATAAATGATAATGGATGTAAATAGTGACTGAGTGTTTTTTGCACACCTATATTGCGCGCGCCTCCGGTTCATCACTCTTCGAGAGTCTCTTTGGGATATTGGCTGTTGAATTAATTATGATGCTGCCAAACGCCATTGTAAAGATGATTCCGTCGTTTTCGCCATTCAAAAGAAAAATATATTGAGTTAGCATTAGACCGACGATTTCCGTCCGATGACTACAGGGACTCAATACAACGCTGGCTATATTGTGTCATATTTGGTGAATTGAGTCATTATGCAGTGGACTTGATATTCTTTCGTAAATTCAGTTATGCTTCCAGAACTTTTTATTTTGCATCGAGAGTTAAACGAGAAAAGGAGATTGAATACGTGTTAACACTGGGAATTTTAAGTGTGGTCGTCTGGCTAAAGTTTAATCTGATTTTTCCCAATAATTGTTGCTGAGTCCTCTGGTGCAATGCCAAAGCTTCTGTGAAATTTACACTAGCAAAGCATAATGCTAGAACACGATATTTTGCTATCAAAATAGCAGGATCATTTTTCTTCATTTGATTACTTTAGATCCGTATTTGCCGGTGTGTTCAGAAATTTTCATAAACCTGGAATTAAATTTCTGTTTTGGGTAAAAATGAATAAGTTGGACGGCCTGATAGAAGTTTTAAGACTTCGCGATATAAGGTAAGTTTAATGTGCCATGATTCGAAATAGAATTTGTATTAATCACAATGCCTGGGAAATGAATAGAAATTTTCTGATTCAGTTTTAAATTAATTTTTATGGGGAAAAAATTATTCCCAATTCTTGGATTTTTTTTCTCAAACTTGTGCATCGCAGTATTACTGTATTCTCTTCATTTGAAAATATTTATGGACAGTTTCGATGGGTTATAAATTGATTGAGGACGCATGTGACTCGCACTAATGGACCGATGAGAAAATATAAGCAGCTTATTCCTCCATGTTCAAGACAGGATGGACCTATAAAGAGAAAATAACATAATTCCCAATCTATCAAACTTGCTGCAGGTATTTTCTAGCGTGACCAAATTACCTTCAGCCCCCTGACTTGTTTGCTAATTAGTTAACATAATCTGTACTAAGACGGGATATTATACATTTTCTACGTCAACTTATCTTGATTGCGAAGAACTAGAGGGAATATATCACAGAACCCAGCTTGCCTATTAATTGTATTTTTTTTCATCAACATAAAAACGCTGTCCTTGTATTAAGTTTTCTTAAGGGGAAAGCAGACAATTTAATAAATAGAAATGGAATATTGTCAGGCAAAGTCTGCCATGTCATATTACGGCAAAAACAAGTTACCGCAATTAGGCTGAGCTAATTAGCGATGTTGAAATACGGTGAAATTGTAAACTTCAATGTACACTTAAGACCTGCCTGGAATTACCTCGCTGAACAATGAAGTATGATGTATAGTTTGAAAGCAAACCTTAATGGCGGATAATGAACATAACAACACACTAACAGAGTTAACGAACACGATCCAAGTTCTAAGGCAAACTACAGAGATTGCAGAATAGACCTGGGACAAGATGAGACCCCCTTGAGACTAATCCGGTCGCCAGCATTACGCGTTGACATTTGCATTTTCCTTTCATGTCGGCGTCATATTCTATGGTGTTTTTCCTCTGAAATGTATTCACTTTACAAAAGATTCTTTGGTCTTTGCTATGAATTTTTATACTGTGTTTTGGTTGGGTAATTAATTTGAACAGAGCAATGATCTCTGCAGTTGTGTAAATTCAGACATTTGATTTGAATATTGGAAATGGAATTTATGTGTTTTTACAAACTATGAATTGGTTTCGAAAAACATATGCAACTAGTTCTAATTGTAACGGTGACCATTACGAACGGTCCCCAAACTTTCCCCATTTATATCAAGTGGTGCCAATGTGCTTCAGCGCATCCGATCATCTTACTTTTTATGTTTTTAGTATATATCTACCAATGATGACAATATCACATTCATTTTTCTCATTCATGAGGGATTTACAAATTTTTATATTAGCCAATCAATATTAAACGCACGTGCTTGCGCGTTTGTAAGTGTTTTTGACGATGCTACTAGGTAGAAAGTACAAAAATATATTTGCCTTAAAAATTTCAAAGCCTTTCATTGATATCTCAAAATGGTATAGATCAATATCTGATAAATGAAGTAAAATATTGCAATGCACGAGCATTCACAGACACGCAATCTACGGATCACACCATTCATTGGGCATTCCTAATGTAAAATCATTTCATTTTAATCTTTAATCAGATAAGTATGGCCATTTGAGTGCTAAATACGAGAGACAAGCTTGCACGTACATACAAGCGCACATGAACTTGACATAGCACTTCTGCAGATGTCATTCAACAGGTTCATATATCATGCAAACAGTATGCATTTCGTAATTTTTGCATCACATATAAGCACGTTACGGTGATTTCCAAATTGTCCAATCGGAATTCAGTACAATGGCATGCACGCGCTGGCCAGTAATATTGACCATAGCAAATTGTAATGAGTACCAAGATTCAACTTCAGAATATTTAAATGAAAAACAAAAACCTTAAATTAAATTCCCCAAAACACGAGGCACGGAACTATTGACTGCGTTGGCGAGGTTTATTAACCCCCCCCCTCTCTCTCTCTCTCTCTCTCTCTCTCTATCTCTCTCTCTCTCTCTCTCTCTCTCTCTCTCTCTTCTCTCTTCTGCTCTCTCTCTCTCTCTCTCTCTCTCTCTCTCTCTCTCTCTAACGGAAAAACAATTTCCTTAAATTTTGTTTGGAAAACACAATTAAACAATATATGTATGATTCTACGACAGATATTATGACTATTGAAAGGTCAAAAGATCACATACACAATGTATCTCTGAGAGTATTTGTAAGGCATCTTATAGATTCAACTGATTTGACTTACGAGTATATTTTTACTACTTTTCAGAGTATTCAAGAAAGATTCTGATGAGAAATCTTTCATTAGATATGATGAGCTGGATGAAGCGTACTCTGAGGAAGAGGATAAAAAGTCCCGTTTCCTTGGATACTGTCCATCATGTTCCTGTTGCCGATGTATTGCGCAGCGCTACCTGGTGGCGATGCTTAGCTGCATTGGATTTCTCATCTCGTTCGGGATTCGCTGTAACATGGGTGTGGCTATTGTAACCATGACAAAAAATGATACAAATGGTGAAGAAAAGCATGCTCCTACGAATATCCTCATAAAAGACGGAAACCTTACCGTAGCTAATAAAACGGTAGGGTACATGGACACTTGGGCTCTTGACCCCATGAATAGCTCCACTTCTTTATGTTTCCTAACGGAAATGTGATTTTTTTTTCTCTTTTTGTTTCTGAAATGGGCTTGGGGTAAAAAAGGCCCGGTGATCGAGTTCCGAGTGTCTGTGGCAGACTTACAACGAATATATATGCCACTTTGAATAATTAAGACCTAATTATATAGAGAAAACTCGCATGAGATTGTACATGTAAGTAGCCAAAAATAAAATACTGGCATTATAAAACAATACATCAGTGCCAAAATTTGTATCGGTATTTTTAAACAACTTGAAGCATTACATCCGGTTTCTTCTTTTTTTTTAAATAAAAGATAGGTTTTTTAAGTCATTATACCAAAAGCTCATCCGAAGCGTTTAAAGTATCAATTTTATGTAATTACCCAACTCATTAACATCACCATACTCTTGAAGATATACTGGTACTCTGCTCCATTCTCTATCTTGCACGTTAGAATGTTCACAATCACCATCGAAATATGTAAAATCAAATTATCAGTGTCATTTCTCATAAATGATAAATTAGGATCGATTATATCAGACCTTAATACGATACTTTGAAAATCGATCACTCTGATGTAAAGCTATCGATACATAATATGTCATTTTGCAATAACATCTGATATGATGCGGGAGGGTGCATCCTTTTATTCTTTGCCAAGATTAAATACTGGAGTTCTATCAAAATTTGTTTAATTGATTTTTTTATATTTTGTTTAACTTGGAACATAATCGATATCCTATCTCTTCCATTTACATTGAGGGTTGCATCAATTTGAATTCGCCTCATAATGCAGGTTTGGTTCCAATATTTTCTCGTCAGCTTTCACGCCTTTTGTTCCAACATTGACGTTTTAAGCTCAGGGAGAGAATATTAGCAATTGACCGAAATGGCATTAGTGTAATTGTCTTCGGAACGATCTCTGCATATTTATCGAGGACAAAAATACCTATGATTTAGTGTTCAATCGATACATTAGACAGTATATTTTACTCTTTTTATAAATTGATGATTATTATATTTTGTCTGATGAGTATTATATTTTGTCTTTTTCTTTATGCTGAAATTATATTTCCATAATGCTTAGTACATTGCGCACATTATCGATATTACCCTTTAGAATTCATGAACTTCCAATTTCCTTATTCAAGCTTGATTTTTCATTGCCATCAGCAATTATCTCCTCGTTGTCGGGAGTACATTAATTCGATATCATTAAATAATTTGACGTTGCATTTACAGTAAAATTTATACTCAGTTATTTTAAGAAGAAAAAAAAAGAAAGAAAGAAGCTACATGGAAAAGGTATACTACATGTATATTGGCATAATGGCTGACTTCCTTTAAAAACACGAATTGAAATAAAAATACTAGCAACATTTGTATACTCGTATTAGATATGATTGCCTAAGCTAGCTAAGTAGATTAGCATGTCGGCTGCAGAATTGTCGGTCGCGGGATCGAATCCAGCACGAGTTCTAATTCTTTTTCTAATTACTTTCTACTAAAACTGCATTTTTGGCAAGGAAAACTAAATCTGAAAGATTTTGATGTACATGTCCTCTTTTCAATCACATCAAATTTCTCTGGTGTAACATTTATCCTAAATGTACAAAATTCGCATGCATATTTGGATCCTTCGACCAATTCAGAAAATGTAAAAGCTGTCGTGTAACATTGAAAGTAAAAGTCAGTGACCCGTTCCAATTTACTCAATTAAGCATTACGAGCCGTTATCTTTTACGTTGTCATCATGATATAGATTAAATCAAGTGATGTTACGATTTCTCCTTTCTCACTTAATGGAACTCACAAGTTTATGCAGTACAAAAGCAGTCTTAATAATGTTAAAATCTGTCGTAAAATCAAATTTATATTACCCTATTTTATCACTATATATGCTATATTTATGGATAAAATAACGGCATATTCTGATCAGAGAAAAACAATCGGGATCGCTCTGTCCCGTTATTGACTGTAATGATGGAACCAGGAGCCATATTAATTGAATTTGTTATTTGTAGAAAAAGCACTTAGTTCAAATATATGAGAAAATCAATAGCGTTTATAAAGTCAGGCAAATAATTTTCTGGTACATATTTCCCCCCGAAGAATTAAATATTGATTGAAACGGGTAGGTAATACCATTAGACGATGATAATTCTAGTTGCACTCCGCCAAACTATTTCTATTGGTGTCACTTCTGACACAAGCCAGGTCCCCAAGACTACTCAGTGCTTGCTGCAGAAATGTATCTGAACGGCGAAAGACTTTGTGTGTAACTTTGTTGCACTGTCAGTACAATTAATCTTTGTCTTTGAAACAACAGAAAATGGCTTGCAGGAATTTTATTTAATAAATAATTTTCGAACGGTAAACTTTTCTATGAGGAAATTTCCTTTTTCAAAGTACATGGATCAAATGACTCATCGGTGTTTACATAAGAATAAAGATGGGACAAGACCTGGGCATGCGCAGAGCCTAGACTCCTCGAATAAAGTTCTAGTGTTGTTTTGAAAATTGAGGTTGATATGAAAATGGTATCATTGAAAATTTAATGAAGTGTGGTATTCTATTTTTTACTTCTATTTGTTTAATACTTATTACATGGATACACATGTAAATGAAGTATTGAAATAGTGTAAAACCAAATTAATGTACAACCTAATTCACCCCAAAAATTGACATTATATGTGAAATCAATATTGGAATCAAAGCGTACTTTTAGCGTATTTTTTGCTTACAAATATCTTTTATTAATCATTATGATGAAAAAATATATAATTTGGTTAAACTTTAAACAGTATGACATTTAACTTCGGACATGACAAAGTCCAGACTTTTTGCTACCCTTATTATCAAAGATACAGAAAACAAATTCAGTGTATCTGGTGGTATTTTTTTGCAGTATCTTCCAGTTCAAAGCTAAAGTTACTACAACTTGTACAATAAGAGATATAAGCTCCTAAAGATAAAAATCCTGTAGGAGAATGGGGGGATTTTTTATCCTATCAAAATCCTATGTATCTTTTTCATGGTAATTTTGCTTTATATTCTTATTCACATCTCAAACTCAACATTTCTCTTCATTTTCTGCCATGTTGAACACTTGATGCTCCCACTAGAGTCAGGAGTAAGCTTATGCAACACGTGTTCAACACTAGTGTAAAAAAGCCAAAAACAACTCTAATAACTCGAGTTGTTCAATCAAACGTGCCCATGGTGGGTACATGTACTAGAAGGTGATATATAAAGTGTCTGTTGATCTTTTTGAAAATATTTTTACCTTCTTTTTTCCTTCGTTAAGTTTCTTTCTGTTTTACTAGGTTCATCCTTTACTACAATTGCCCCAATTCTTATGGACCCCAGAAACTATTGGTATAGTGGACAGCTCGTTTTTCTGGGGGTATATCGTGACCCAAATACCTGGAGGATACCTAGCATCCAGAGTTCCTGCCAACCGGTATGCATTTTTTTAATCCTTTCAGAATACATACAAGTGCAAACTTAGCGCAAAAAATATAGATAAGATCAGTTTTAATTTGAATATTATGGTTTTATGAAATAAAACTAGTTTTTAAATTTTGAAAATTGTATTTAATGGTAAATACAAACTCCCAATAAGTGTATGGTTTGCAAATGCATTCTCAGATCTCGAGATTTCATCACAAGTCCTTTGTTACACGTGTATTGATATATTACATGTACATACCATACATCCATATTTTCATAACAATTTACATGTATCACGAATTAAGCGTATATCATTGTACAGTAAAAACCACGTGGTTCAACAAGACAGCGAAGATCACTCCCTACTATGTTGTAACTGGCTGTCTACGATACATATATATATATTGGTCAGTCTCATAGATGACGAGGCGAAGCTCAATCAAAGCGGACCCAATACATGTATTTGGATATTGAGCATTTGACAGTATTTGTTTGGAAATTAAATCCGGATTCTAGAGACCGTGTATTTTCATAGTAGTCGTATTCACACGAATTGAAGATGGCTGAACATGTTTGTCTTCCAAGTTTTACCAAAAAATAGTGAAAATATCCGCAAACAGGTTAAATGTTATTGAAAGGACGGCAAATCTCTAATTGTGCAAATAAAATTATGCGATTCCACTACACGATATATTAACCTTTACATTTTGCTGTACCCCAAATCGGGCATATTAATGTTTACAAGAGTTCTTATCAGCATAAATAATTTGAGGTTTTGACACTCTTTTATGTTATGTACAACTGTGGTAGAATGCTAACTTAGGAGTAATTTTATATCTCGTCTCTTCACAGTGTGTTTTTGTAATTCCTTTCAAAAATAAGTGAATGTCATGTCGATGAGTTATTGGTGGACGATATGATTCATTTGCATGCTTGGCTTTGAAAGTATGACGCCTTGAGATAGTAGTAAAAAAAAATCGGCCATCATCTTTCCAGCAATTTTTCCAATTTTCTTTGTGGCTACATCTGATTTAGACATGTCTACAAACATTTAAATCAAAGTAGTCTGTTATTAAATCGCTCGACCCATCTCTACACTGTCTTTGATGTACATCTATTTAAAACACCATATCGCAAAAACAGCTTTAAAAATGAATGATGATTAATTGCGAGAAGAAACACCTATACCAAAATTGTGAAATGTATGATTTGATTGTGATACTGGGTTTGACTCTAGATCTCACATAGTGAAATTGTTGCGGTTTTTTTTTTTTAAAGAAACAATTTTCTTCACTTCTGTGTAGTATATAATGAAAATTTTAACAGCCAACCCGAATACAAGGTGGTTCTCAACCAATCTTTGTTATGAGAGAGAGAGAGAGAGAGAGGAGAGAGAGAGAGAGAGAGAGAGAGAGAGAGGAGAGAGAGAGAGAGGAGAGAGAAGACAGAGAGAGAGAGGAGAAGAGAGAGAGAGAGAGAGAGCAATATTTAAAACTCATATGAATTCCTATACATTAAACAACTAGTCTGGTCCTGATTCTTAAAGAAGGTAGAAATAAGTTCTAACGGAATTTATTATTATTGGTCTCAACATAGTTTTTTTAACTATTTCGGAGTATGCTGAATACGAAAAAATATGCTGGCTTCATGAAATGGCGTTAAGTAGGTTAAAATGGCGATTCAAAATGGCGGACCAAATTTTTCCCAAATTCTCCGTTGAAGCCGCTCAACCTAGAAAAGGATGCCGAGAAATAGCCTGTAATACTTATTTCATATTTAAAACATTTCTATATAGTGAAATGAGTACTTTAGTTAAATATTGCAAGCCCGTTTTCCTCCAAAAATTCAAATTTTCTGCTGTTTTTGTTTCAAAATCTTTTATTTTCTTTCATAACATGCATGTTCATGCATTTTTAAGTTGTTTCTTGCGTGGAATCATCTGAAAAAAACCAAAAATATATATTATATTATTTAATTCAGTTTTGAAATACGAAATAAGCATAATAAAAATCAAGTTAATATGCATTAACATTAACAGTCCGCACACTGAAATTCAATGTTTGGACTTAACAAATCTTATTGAGGTAATACGTGCGTCATGGAATAAAATCAAGCTCTGTACTTCAAGTTGATGGATTTAAAATTGGTCAGTTCAGATACAGAGACGACTTGTGCCACGAATGGTGCTGGCTTACATATGCCATGAACTTTTTGAAGATGAGTTGGAAATCAATATGAGTGGTTCTGTTTGTACCGACTCTGGATGGAATGTGAATTGCTCGGGCCCGTTGCTGCTCAAAAATGTTCTAGCAGGGAAAGCCATAATCGCGGCAATGAGAGCCCTAATCACCTGTCCAAGTCTATGGAGATTTGCTCCAGCTTTTTTGTTATTTGTACTACAAGGACGTAAATTCATTCACAAATATTGAATAGTGGTTATGAATGAACAGAAAGATATAGAGTCTTTGTTAGAGCTACTGCAGGATACTGTTCATAGGAATTTTTTTAAATTTAGAGAAGAAATTACTAATCCAAATGTACTCTTTTGGTGGTCATAATGGATTTAGTTCGTATTCTCCTGGGTCTTACAAAATCAGAAGAAAGGTTTGTGGGATTTGTATTTGTACTCATTCAGGGCCATGCTCCATGGTTCTTTCGATATGACACATTAAATTATGCAAGGTGGGTAGTGTTTATCTGGCTGATTGTCACCAACTGCGCGTGAGGTCTCTTGAAGAGTTCAAACAGGGAACTTTGTTGTCAAAAGAAGCCAAGGACATTTAATCAAGTGGATCAGAATCAAAGTAGAATGGCTAACGCTACAGGTAAGAATGGGTGGTGGATAGTGGGTATTCACGAGACTCCCTCTGCCACTCAGTAGGTGGTCTCTTTCTATAACTTAAGGTCACATGTAAGTTTTCTTACTAAAACACCATGTACAACGTGATCAGATGACATACTTACTCACAAGGATGCACAAGAGTGACAGGTCTTGACTCAGAGTTTGAGGAATCACTAGTTAATGCAATGAAAAAGGTTTAAAGTGCTTGACCCCTCCTACGAAGAGATGAATTAATTCAACGTGATCACAAAAACAAGGCTACTGATCTTATCAGAGATTCGTTACTATCTTCAGCGCATTTGGGTCACAGTACAGTTGGAGAGTTTTGCTTCAGAACGTTTAATCCCAAACAAAAAACGGGTACATTAAACGTCCCTTTGCACTATACTTTGAAAAAAAATATCCTTTAACATTTTGAATCCTTATACGAAGGTACGGGTTGGTTCTAAAGCTGTTGAAAAAGGAACATTCTGAAGGCTGACCGAGACATATTGCAAAGACTTGTCATTGCATACAAATGCAGGAAGGGAGGTTTGATTTGGGGCTTATACTGAAGCACGAACATCTACCAGTGCCTATTTCAATTGCAGATACTAGTGGTTCTTGAATCTGGAAACAATCAGTTATTCAGAAATGAAATTCTGAAGGATGTGGAAGTTGTGGGCGCGAGTTCACACATGAAGTGATTCATCAGCTCATAATTATAGATGGGCAGCATTGGTTCAGAGCCTTAGAACACATGGAAGAAAACATTTGAGACTTTGCTGCGAGTTGTTTCAACTGTTTTTTAGAAAGGGAGCAATTTCTCCTAGATAGATGTTCTGTTTGATCGCTACAGGGACCGATCAATAAAATCCGGAACTCGTTATCGCAGAGCAAAGGGGCACCAACCAGTCAGAAGATTGTTGAAAATCGAGACGTTCCTCTTCCAACTAACTTCGCTACCTTCTTGTCTTGATATGAAAACAAGAAAGATCTTGCTGCCATGCTATCTAATAATTAATTCTTCCAAGCGCCTATTGGGAACATCGTTGTTACTGCCGGGGGGGTTGTAGATGAAACTGGTGTGAAATGCCAATGATGATATGTTAGAATTGTCCTACGTAGAGCACGCATGAAGAAGCAGACACTAGAAAGTGCTTAATGCCATCACCTGTTCAAAGTATCCGCTTGCACCTCTATTGTCATTTTAGCATCTGATATGATGTCTTATTAGTACTATATCATTCTTTTCAGAAATAGATAGACATTTGTGGATGATTGCAGGAACCTTTTTAAAGCCAAAAAACATTCTGTTCATGTGTTGTTGAGAAAAACTTCTCTTCTCCAGAGTTACGCAAACATTGGGTAGCATTTCATGCACTGACAGGGTGTGCACACATCTTATTTCTATGGTATATCAAAAAAATCTTCCTGCCGAGTATTTCAGGGATAATTTAAGCTATCGAGGGCTTAGGTGAGGGAGAATTAACTGATCAGACAATCAAAGAGTGTGAAAAGTTTGTCTGTAAGTTGTAAACAACAAGACGAGACTACTGATACGGTAAGGAATGTATTGTTTGGGAAATAAAAAGCCCTGAGAATATGCCTCAACTAGTGATGCTTTGCATGCATGTAAAGCAGCAACTACCAAAGCCTTGATATGGAGAAGGCAAACATTTGTACAGCCCTTATTACCATGTCCAACTGACATGGGATGGAAGTTGGATGGTGGTTGTTTGGTGCCGATACTTATGAATTTAGATCCAATTCCAGAGGCTTGCCTAGATTGGTGGCTTGCAACTGCACAAAAGGTTGTAAAACAGAAAGATGTGGATGCAAACGAGCCAGTCTGCGATGTATGGACCTCTGCAAATGCAAAATTTTACAAACAAAGATGAATGTAGAAATAATAGCTAAAAAAGAGGAAATTCGAATTTTGGGAGAAAAACGGGTGATTTATTTAAATCAAAGTGGTTTATTATCAGTTGCTACTATATTAAATTATCAGATTATGTATATTTGGTTATTTAAGCACACATTCCCCGCTTGAACACTGATTACACAAATTTGGGAAAATTGGTGTCGCCATTTGAAATCGCCATTTTGACCTACTTAAAGCCATTTTCATGAAGGCGCATATTTTTTCGGATTCAGCATACTCGAAATAGGTTAAAAAACTATGCTGGACCAAATAATAATTAAATGCGTTAGAAGTTTTTTTTATTGTAAATCGGACAGCTATTTTATTGTAAATCGGACCAGACTAAACTAAAATAATGGGAAGAGAAACTCCTACAAAATGTGTGAAATCCAAATTCATGATCTGGTTTTTGATGAGGCCGTAAACCTGATTCATATAGTGAACCTTGACAATAGAACAGGGCGAGAAAGCGGAAGTGCGAGACTTCACGAGATAAAACGTAATATGGGCGACTGAATATAAACAAATTCCGCCATGATGTGCATCAAGCAATAACCACCGTCACTATGGCGTTAGTTAAATTTTGTATTTGGTGCTAAAACGGCAAACCTATCAAAGTCAGCCGTAAAATTGGAGTAGGTGTTGATAGCGTTAATGCAAGCATGAGAAATCGGAGTACTAAAAGATGTTTCCAGGATCATCTTCTGATCCTAGCTCTGCAACTTGCTTTTCAAGTTCCTGCTGTTAAAACAAATAAATTATTCATACTTGCTTAAATGACATCATAAAATACACTATTAAAGAGAAATTGGATCTAAATACATTTAAACCTTATTTGTTTTGTACCAAGAACGTATGGTCGTCTTGTGTAATTATTATACAGTGTTGAAACCCGTTAGTTGTTGCACAATCGGGATTGGTATCCGACCCAAACCTTAAGCAGGTTTCTCCTCTCTGCGTGTTTGGCTGTTGAAAGATATGCACGTCTACACTGTTCTTAATGACAAGGCGAATGAACCGTAGCTCATCTTACTATCATCCAAATACGACGGCATCTGAAAATGGTACAATGTATGCATATTGTTTTATTCCCCAATTTGTTAGATTTATGTATTATTCTGAAGTTTAACTAGTCAATGAGTCCCCAAGTAATATTCAAAGCAGTGTTGAAGCGTGCGGTTTCGATGAACCATTGTAAATTATCCATATTGACGCCTGCAAATTATTGATGTCATGGCCACAACTTTTATCAATGACGTGACATTGTTTTCGTAGTCAAAAATTATGACTATAATATGAACTTGTAAACGCCAGAAAAAGTGGTTTATTAATGCAGAACAGTAACCAGTTTCACAAATCTCGTAAAGAATATAATACTTCTTGGAGGGAACTGGTAAGATATTCTTAACTGATTTTCTTTTCTGTTATTTTCTCTTCTCTAAACATGAGTAATTTTGAAAACTTTTCAAATGCATGTAAATAAATTGCAATTGATTTATATCTCATCATAAATATCCCGTACGTAGAATTTGGTGTCCTTTATACGCCGATTTTTACAACCTTATTATTCAAAACTTAAAATGAATAATGATCATCCTCACAAGTCCTAAACGGAATAAAAATTAAGAGTTAGGCAAACACGGACGCATGAATATACCAGAGGTGGGATCATTGCCCAGGACGAGTAAATATCCCCTGTTGACCGGTCACACTCGCCGTATGCCCTTTGTGTTGATCAGGTAAACGGAGTAATCCGTAGTCAAAATCAATGTGCACAGAATGGCCTAACAATTGGTATGAAACACGTCAGACATAATTAGTCAGCAATGGGCTGACGGCATGTGTGACCGGTCGACAGAGGATGCTTACTCCTCGTAGGCACCTGATCCCACGTCTGGTGTGTCCAGGGGTCCGTGTTTGTCCGGCTCTTAAATTGTATTCTAGATTGATCCCTGTTCATTATCTTTTTTGCCATTATATTTGACCAAATAAAAGGTTGTATAAGCAAACTAGATCGTTATAACGACTATAAAGTTTGCGAATTGTTGACATTAAACGTGATTGTTCAAACCCCTGCAACGTGAACTTGTTTGTCAGTAGCCTGCCTCGATTTAAAAACTGATCATACACAGAATAATCTCTTGTGTATCGAATCAGTTAAGAGACAAATACCATGTGCACGTGATGATGTAATGTTGCTACATAAATATGGGGAGTTGCCGATGGAGAAGCTGAAATCATCCTGTTTGTCATAAAGTTGAGTTGTTAGTTTGCCGTTAATGTCTATGTTCAATAATTAAAATAACTAAGTATCGACCAAACGTGGAAGACTGAGGTGCTTTTTATTTCGAGTTCACTAGGGATATATCGAATCGACATATAATGAAAATGATTATGAAAATAGCAAATCAAAATTGCTTCAAATCTTTTAAATATACAACCTTATACTGAGGATGTCTTCTAAACCATTCAAAGGAAAAAAACCCACCAAAATAATGAAGACAAAATCGAGATGCTGTTCAGTCATGAGGCAGATATATATATATGTAGTCAACAAGTATGAATAAACGCTATTTAAATTGAATGCGATTTATTAAACTATTTACCAAATTATTCATTACCTCCCCCGTTAAATAAAATCAATAAATTACCCACATCATTTGAAGAAGCTACCGCCATATAAATACACAAAAGTCACCACCATCATCAATATTTCGAGACGTTAATACCGAACGTTTCGAAATTGCTTTTGAAAATAATACGCAAGTAAACTTCAGAACAATTTGCGAGAATCTAACGAAATGAAGAATAAAACGACGTAACAATTACGGACGCTGTCATTTTTGAATAACCGTAATTTAAGTTCATTGATAACTGCTTCCCCTGTGTTAAAGCACATATTTCTACCGTATTCAATAATTACATTAACTTACTAGATAGGACATATCGTTTTTCTGGGAAAATACCCACCAACCAACAACATTTGTCCCGAAAGGTCATCCAAAGTGCGTAATTTTCGCCATGTTATAACCGAACGTGATCTATTCTGGAAATTGAGTCACCTGACTGCAAGCGTTGCATTTAACTATATTATCATTATTTTAAATCAAGCGAAGAATAAAGTTCAAATAGGGTACTTGAACAAAATTGATAAATCAATACCGAGATCATTGGAGAGAATGAACCAGGGTCAAGTGAGCAATGATCAGTGCGAATGACTCTTGACATGACACAATCGTTTTCCCTGCCTCAGCCTACCTTGAAATTCTATTTGAATGATCAAAAATTAGAGTAGGATCCTTGATTCTCAGGGATTTGTTCAGAACTATTTCCTTCTTACCATCTCTAAAGTGACACCTGCATAAACAATGCGGTCTGTTGATTATCACCTGTAGAATGCAAATGCATGATAAAGTACACTAAATCAAAATACAAAATGTATACATTAGGAAAAAATTGAGCGATGCACTCGCTAACGAATTCTCATTGCGTAATCGTTTAACAATAATGACGTCTGTTAATTAGCTATTTCTAGGAACAATACACATATCCAACCAGCATAACCCCCCCCCCCGGTTTTATACACTGGGGTAAAATAAAACACGTTAGTGGACGCTGCAATACCTAGTACGACTCACGCATTTCTCATTATCTTAGTCACTCAACCGGAAATGATGTCAATATGAGACTTTCTCACCCTTTAGGTCTTGAAGGTCATATTTGGCTCAAAGGTTGCCTTTGGAAGAACAATTTACTGTGACCCTAAACTATTGTCTTTTGAACAAGAGCATGGTCACAAAAAATAAACCGAGAGAAATATTCTCCATGGCATGCTTTATTCATACAGAAACATTAGAAGGAATGGACGTTACATTTTATCGTACGAGGGTTGTTCAATATGTAATGTGTATTATACGATATCTGGAAATTGTGAAATGGACATTACACCCATTAAAAGTATTCTCCGCGGTTTGAAATACATAATTCCAATCCATATCTGAAATGCGTCACGGTACGCTGATTTAGGAAGACCTCTGGGGTACTGACTGATGTTTGTCGGGAATTGTGACGACGACCAGATCAGAACTTTTGAAGTTTTGGAAAAAGAAAAAAAAAAGTCGCATGAGGCTAGATCTGGAGAGTATGGTGGGTGTGGCAAGACGGTAACCTTCTCCGACTTCAAAAATTGCTTCACAAGCTCAGATGTATGTGATGGAGCATTATCATGAAGTAGACAGGCATGCCTAAATCCTGATACACGGCGTCGTTTATATTTCTTGAGGTCCGGGGGCATATAGTGTTCCCGCTGTTTCGTCATTCCGTCATTCCGTCATTCCGTCATTCTGTCATTCCGTCATTCCGTCATCATTTGGTTTCCGTTCATTATCTCTGCAACGGTTGCACACATTCAACTCAAATTTGGTATATGGATATATCACGGGAATATGCAGGTCAAGTTCGAAGATGGTCATGGTCCGATGATTTTTGACAGAGTTAGCCCTCTTGAACTTAGAAAAAAATCAGAAATTTTTCGTTTCCGTTCATTATCTCTGCAACGGTTGCACACATTCAACTCAAATTTGGTATATGGATATATCACGGGAATATGCAGGTCAAGTTCGAAGATGGTCATGGTCCGATGATTTTTGACAGAGTTAGCCCTCTTGAACTTAGAAAAAAATCAAGAAATTTTTCGTTTCCGTTCATTATCTCTGCAACGGTTGCACACATTCAACTCAAATTTGGTATATGGATATATCACGGGAATATGCAGGTCAAGTTCGAAGATGGTCATGGTCCGATGATTTTTGACAGAGTTAGCCCTCTTGAACTTAGAAAAAAATCAGAAATTTTTTCGTTTCCGTTCTTATCTCTGCAACGGTTGCACACATTCATCTCAAATTTGGTATATGGATATATCACGGGAATATGCAGGTCAAGTTCGAAGATGGTCATGGTCCGATAATTTTTGACAGAGTTAGCCCTCTTGGACTTAGAAAAAAATCAGAAATTTTTCGTTTCCGTTCATTATCTCTGCAACGGTTGAACACATTCAACTCAAATTTGGTATATGGATATATCACGGGAATATGCAGGTCAAGTTCGAAGATGGTCATGGTCCGATGATTTTTGATAGAGTTAGCCCTCTTTAACTAAAAAAAAAATCAGAAATTTTTCGTTTCCGTGCATTATCTCTGCAACGGTTGCACACATTCAACTCAAATTTGGTATATAGATATGCCACAGTTCACATGCATCACCCTTACGAATTTCTTCATTAGACTTCACTGTAGGCGGGGGCATTCGTGTCGCACCGACACATCTAGTTTTTAATATAACATCTCGGTAATACCAACTTGTAACACTTTTACCCTTCGGCACCGCAATTTGTACGACTATACCATCACATGAGAAGAATATGCAATAAAGAACCTTCTTTGTGCTGATGGTTCTTTTGACAACTACAGGCCTTCTACCGTGTTTAGTTAGCCATATTTTGTTTCCAATTTTTCTTACTGGTTCGAAATAGTGAACCCATGTTTCTTCACTGGTAACATTATTTGCAAATTTGTCTTTGATTGAATATGGAAAACATTTGGACAATTTCTTAGCGGTTTGTACTCGTACCCGTTTTGGTCATCCGTCAATATAAATTTATGCGGTATCCATCTGGCAGAAATTTTTCGTACTTCAAAATACGCTTCAAAATTAAATGCACCCGCGATAGCGACATGCCAACAGCTTTGGCAATATTATCACGAGTCGTATATCTGCCATCACTTTCAATATTAATTTCCCTGACTTTTGAGACATTTGCCTAGCCTATTACAGTCATTGGTCGGCCAGATTTTGCTGCATCTTTGACGAACTCTACAAGTCAGAAATTTATTTCTCCACCAACGAACTGTCCCATAAGATTGTACCTTATCAGACCCACAAATTTCCCTCAAATCAGTAAAATTCTGCATTACCGAATGACCGAGTTTTGTGCAAACTTTTATATACAAAAAGGCGAAGTTAACATTGTGCCAAACATAATCATAATCCAAAAAACATATACAAAATCGAGTGTAGGGCAACACGGACCTCTGACAAAAGCGAAGGTAGGATCAGGTGCCATGGAGGAGTAAGCATCCTCTGCTGACCGGTCACACCCGCCGTGAGCCCTTAGTCGAAATAAAGTAAACGGGATTACCCGTAGTCAAATCTAGTAGGAAAATGACAGTCTAACAAAGGGTATGAAACAAATCAGTCAACATATGACTTAGTGATAATTTGTAATCGCAAACAAGGTATATATAAGCTCTAATTTCTTCAATATTCTCAACCTGTTTCCCAACAATTTTTCCAACAGTGACCAAAGACTGGCTCTATTGAAATGACTAGAAGTTTCAAAGTATGTGGAGCTGGAGGTTCGTGTATATACTGTTGGAAAGGTATTCAACAGAGCTATTCAAGAGTATCATCCTCTACATAATCGTGCAAAGCGTTTTGGCGCTGTGGTACAATATACATTACATATAGAACAGCCCTCGTAAAAACACACGCCATTTAATTTTGTATTTGAAAAAAGCATTCTTTAACCAACAAGAGTTTCTTTCAATATACTGTTATTTACGCAACATACAACAACAGACTTAATTCGTACCACCAGTTAAATTTGTTTATGCTACTCATTCAACTTCAAAAGACTGTTGCTGGTCCTTCGGGAAAAAGTATTACGGTTGCCTTGTACTCCATAGGCACTCTTTCTAGTTAGAAATTCAAAAATGGAAGATTCACATTTACACGATAATGCACTTTAACACAAAAGTAACACCACAAAGGCACATCCGCTGAAGCAAAATATCACATTCTGTCCATGAGCCGGACTTCTTTCTGTATGAATGAACAAGGATCAGCTGTGTTCCGGTGCCTGTAAGCGATTGTAAAAAACTGCAGCAAGCCGTTCATAATTGGATTAAAAGACATGATAAATGTGTTGATGCTAAATAGGATTGAAGAGATGGACTAATTGTATGATACATGTACTTAGTAGTTCAATGTGAAAATAAAATAAAAAAATAAAAAGTCTTCCCTGTACATTTATTGTCTCTTATATTGATTTTCTAGTTACATCAAATTTTTGAAAGTTTTTTTTCCTTTCTCTCTCTGTGTGTGTGTGTGTAAAAGAATAAGCTGTGTTTTTAAAATGATATATCACCATACTTTCACACACTAGACCTGTGTATTATCTCATCTTGCATGTATCTATCTTTCAGAATATTTGGATTAGCTATAGGAATTTCATCTTTTTTGAATATTCTTGTGCCGGGGGCAGCTCAAGTTCACTACGGCCTGGTAATGGCCGTCCGTATTCTGCAGGGGTTAGTTGAGGTAAGTCAGGTACAATATACCTGTACATGTAACTTCGAACACAAAAATCACGCATTAATGATTCTCAATGTCGCTTTTCATACAGAGTTGCAATATCCACGATTTGTGACAGAAAATCGTTTAAATAATGTTATTTAGTTTCAAATGAATCAATTTAGGTAGTTGCAAACAGGGATTAAAGGGTGGAATAGTAAAGGAAGAGACGGGGAAATGGATGTTGAAATAGGAGCCCTAAGCAGGGGAAGAGACACAAGAGAGAGGGGGAGGGGGATAATGACTGGGAACAGTTAGAAAGGGAGGAGTGACAAGGGAGATTTTTACCCTTGTTCACCGCTACCCACCCACTTCATTCTTTCGACTGTGAAACTATTGAAGTCGTGCACTTGGTAGTTTATTTAGTATCTTTTGTTTATATATTGCTTTACGCCCCATTTGGGAATTTTTTACTGATACAGAGACATCTTAAGATGCTTATCTAATGAAAATAAATTATTTCCCGTAGGCCTCGTACGTGTATAGTCATTAGACATGCGGAAACCTCGGATGAGCAATTTACAGAAAATACTCCGAATTCTTAATAAACATCAGAAGTATTTATCTATCTGACGTACAGCTAAGGTGCCTTCAATAACATTGGAATTAATGAGAACTTCTAATTAATTTTTGGCACGAAATTGGGTAATTAATGGTGAAACGGGAAGAAAAAATCGAACGTCTTTGTTGACACAAAATATCTAGAATTCTTAGATGAGCCTTAATGTTGTCTTGGATTTGAAAAAGCAGAAGAATATGTAGAGAATAATGAGATTTTCACTCGGATGTGATGTAATGCGTAGAAATAAATGTTGATGAGTAGTAGAAAGCGATCTTAATACGATTCAGTCTATCGTCCAAGTGGACCACTCCGTCTTCCGATGCCTGGTCAGTATGTTAAGTACAGTCCAATTTATTTCTGTTGCCTATACCACAACAAGAAAGTATGAAAAATACATGTACATGCAATTCTTTTTTTTTTTAAAATACGAATTTAAAGATGTAGATAATGAACATGACCCTCAGAACGTGACGCAATGGGACATGTGATAGTGTGGGTACTTTAGCTGGCATCATGACTAAACTGAATATAAACTTAAGACAAAGTACAAAACAAAATACATCAGCTTCTTGACATTACTCCATTTTCAGTTTACGGTCATGGTGCCTAGACACAACACAATGGTAGACGTTCTTTTATATCAGTAAAATGCAATTACATAGTTTTTTAAACTGCTTTTTATAACTTTATAAAATGTAAATGGATGTTAGGCATAGTTAGATTAAAAAATCATAAGACATTATTCACCAAAGAGAATATTGATGGCGCTTTTCTATATTTACACTCCTCAACATTCCTACGGGAGTGAAAGTAATGAAAACCTGCAGTGATACTAATTTTGGTGCACTGTATGTAACACATTCCGAAAAATAATTTCTCATTAGCGATGCTTGAAGCCTAAATGTTTGGAAAGCCAAGGACAATACAAAATATTATAATAGAAAAAGCCTGAAAATAAAGGAGTAAAACTTTGCATGAGAGAGATACACGTACATGAATTTCCAGTTTTGTGACGTCATTCAGTGTTTCATCCAAGAGGGGGAAAACAAGCTAAAAATAAACTGCGATAAAATGCCCTTTATCTCACTTGCCAAATTGCCAAAAGAGTTTATTGGAATATTGTTTAAATAGAGAGTTTATTGGAAATGTATTTTTCTAATTTCTAGTCTTGCCATATTCTCAGCAAAAACTATTTTATGCTGACATACTGTAAGACAGTGTTCTGTTGTTTTAGCATACTTGTAAATTCCTGTAATTTTTCTGACCATTCAGGGAGTGACCTATCCCGCATGTCATGGCATATGGCGACACTGGGCCCCGCCCCTGGAACGGTCAAGATTGGCCACCATTTCCTTTTGTGGTAAGTGCTTACTGGCCAGACCACATTTTATTTCATAATACATGCACAAAAGTTGACATTGATTTTAATGGCCTTGGCATTTTTACTTCGTATCAATGCATTGTTCAAGTTACTTAATTATGTATAGTTTTTTTTAAACAAGGAAAAACAAAAGGTTTTCACAACACTTGATTAGCAGAAAAATAAAACAAGCATGAAATGCAGAGGATGATAACATTGTACTAGTTATGAGAATAGCAAACATAATATTGGTAAAGGAAGCGTATTGCAGAAAATCCCCGAGACAATAAAATAGTAAATACTGGTTTGTTTGGCATTGTCTCTTTCTTTGTAGGATCGTATGCAGGTGCTGTCCTGGGAATGCCACTGTCTGGAATTCTGACGAAAAACCTGGGCTGGCAATCCGGATTCTATGTATTTGGTAAATAAGACTCCTTGGAGTGTTATATACATGACACAGTCAAATGTCTAATGTACAAAATGATTTTTTTAATGTCAAGTCTGCATATTGCAATTTGGAATTATATAATTTTCTGTTCGAAATGTTATAACTTGACTTTTTATTTATGGAGATGGAACGACATCAGTTCAATATCTGTGTTCATTTTTAAGAATACCGTAAATTCCGCTGTGGGTGGACGATTTACTAGTAGTTCCCTGCTAGGTTTATTAAAAAGCTAAACTAGTAGGACATAACCCAAACTACTAACGCGTGTTCAAGACCTGGTCTAACCAAAGTTATTGCAAGTTCCTTGGATTCACATCACCCTAGATCAAACAGTAAACCAAGATGGCAGTGATTTGATACAGTCCAAATAAACAAGTAAACGATTAAGAACGGTGATCAATCTCATAAATCTTATGAAGATTGTCAGATCCAGGGGGAAATTCAACCGTATTCTTTCTGTCAAAGATATACAGCCACTTTCTTTTTCTAACAGTATACGATTTCATTATTATCTGTGTGCTACATAAAATTATTGTCAGTATATCATCTACATGCTCTCGGGAATGTTATTTACATTCATGAACAACAAAAGGGTTCTCCGCATAGATCTTTGGGAATATTGATCTTTATACACCCTTCTGCTTTGTTTTGAGATGTATTACACTATTTATATGAAACCACTGTAATCGATTTCCATATTTATTGACTGTTTAAAAACATTGCTATATTTATCAAAATATTTCAATAAATCGCACATGCACTACCAAAAGACACGTATCACGTGAATACAATAAGAAATACAGTTGAATGAAAACGAGTTTGATAGTTAATGAACACATTGCGTTTGTGAAAGACAGCTGTGAACTCGTTTCGAAACTTTTTACCGATGATGTTACACAACTCAGAAGTCTGAGCTCTAGTTAAATTCAAAGAGGCAACACATGGACAGATTTTCAACGATTTCTATAAATTATATTTAAGAAACACAAAATAGGGTTATAAACTGCAGATATGGAAGAGTTTAACATCCCGATTTACCGTAAATACATGTATGTTATTCTTTACTTGGACATACAAATGTACATGTAACCACAAATTCCTGTCCTTCCAACAAACATGCATCTATAGTTCCACAAAAATATTGAGCCCACGTACGTTAAGAATATTTCTCCAGTAATTGCTTTTTAATACAGAATTTATCAAATGTTACATAATTGAAAACATTAACTAAATAACCATCTTTCTCTCGAGAACGGTAAAATTAGAACATTCTGCTTTTTTATTATTATGGTAATGCTAGAGTACATGTATTTACCCATTTGATTTCTGTTGAAGTATTGGATGAAATACGTGCAGGTCGTCAGCACTTTTTTGTGTGTAACCTATCTTTTTTTTTTTTTTTAGAACAAAAGACACAACCAATTTAGTTGTTTTATTCATGTTGATTTGGCATATGACTATCAATTTAAGTACAAATAAAATTGCACCTGAACCCTATACAAAAATAAACATGTCACATTGTAAAAAAATATTACTCAGATGAAGAAAATGATATAAGATGAATGTTATTACATGTTCTTTGTTGCAGGTATCCTTGGTATGATTTGGTGTATATTCTGGATGATATTTTCCTTTGAAAAACCGTCAACAAATCCCCATATCACACAGGAGGAGCGCATATATATAGAAACCTCTATTGCAGAATCTGGCTGTCTAGTGGATAAGGTAAATACATGTATATAGCGTGATTCTCAAATCTTCTTCAAAATACACTACACAATAATATACATTATTGGGTGATATGTTGTCTGACGTGTTTCATAGCAATTGTTAGGCCGTTTTTCATACTCTGATTGGACTACGGATTGCTCCGTTTACTTGATCAAGACACTAGGCTTACGGCGGGTGTGACCGGTAGACAGGGGATGCTTACTCCTTTTAGGCACCTGATCCTCTGGTTTGTCCAGGGGTCCGTGTTCGCCCAACTCTTGTTTTTGTATTCTATTATGGACTTAGGAGATTGATTGCTGTTCGTTATCTTTGCCTTTATATTTTATATATGGTCGTGTAAATGATTAAAGCCATGAATCTTACAACCGTGAATAAATGTCTCGCCGTATAATCTTATAATCTACATGGATTGTCATAGATGGACATGAAAATTTGGCTATGGAAAATATTCAGTGAGAAATGACAATTAGTTTATTCATAACTTGTACCTAGATATTTTTCATAAGCCTTATCAATATTTTTTTTTCATTAAAACACATCCCACACATTATTTTCCAAATACAGCGCAGCATTTAGGAGCATACATTGCCTTTTCTAAGCTAACAACCCGTATGAAAACATTTGAGCTGTGCAAATTCCATTCAAATATCAATATACATGTTGTGAATCGTTTGGTATTTTTGTATGAAGTATCGTTCTAGTGTCATGTTGAGTTAGAAATAAATGGGGATGTTACATTAGTTAAATAAATATCACATCTGTGGGAAAAAGCATATCATTGCATTATGATGTTTTCAAAATTTCTGTGTTTGGTATTCAGTTAACTTAGAACACATTAAATCATTCTAGTAAAAGATATTCTTCTCCTCTAGAGTCTCTTGGTAACTCACATTTAATTTTGTTAACCGACCGTTTTCTATTTTAGTTCGACCAAATAATGGCAATGGTAATACAGGATTTTTCATGTTGATTCTATGGCTGCATGAAAGGAAACATTTCTATTCAAAACCCAATCTCTTTCTAACAATCTTAGGTTAATCAAACGCATCTGAAAAAAGGATTCGCCGATGGTGAAATGGAAATTTTAGCATGAACGAGTCTCGGTAGATTATTTGAAAAGTAGTATTAATCAAGACTTTTCCCAGTGTTGTTGGATAAACCGTTTTTTTACGGCTTAGCAAAACCAGAAGTAGGAAAGAATACGAGAGGATCGAAGAAACACCGAGGGCAAACACCGGATCTTATCTGGTGATGGCACTTCTATTTAATTGATATTCATTGGCTTCAGATTTTAAAGGTTAATAGAAATTTACTGCAAGGCTATAGACGACTTCCATATTAACGGATGCAAAATAACGAAAATGGTTGAAATATTTGCAAACAGATTCAGAAGAACGGAACTTGTTGATAAGTATTGAGGAATGCTTAGTCTAACTATAAAAATTGTGCTCATACAAAAATGTAATTAGTCTGCCAGTCCTTTTATATATATACCCATTTTCAGCATACGAAAAGCAATCGTTAAAACATCAAAAATTCAACACGAGCAAATAAATTTTCCTTCTCAAGGGACATGGTTTTCCAGATTGTTTTAAAATTTGCTCACATTTCAGAATTTGTAGTCGAGTATTTGGGGAGTTTTATATTGGCAATAGAAGGTTGTTACCATAAAACAAATTTGTATATACTTTGATATGCCTTTTTATACTCTATTTGGAAAGGTATATTTTATCATGGCCTGAAGACTGGAAAGGAGATTTAAGTACAATTTTTCTATATAGTTTTTATAGCTTTATAGAATTCCTCGATTTATAAAAATATACTGAATTATAGCTGATTTATGAAAATACTGAATCATACTTGAAAGAACTATGCACCGAGGCTTAATGGGCCTATCCAGCAATACAACAGGTTTGGAGAACATAACTGGAGAACAAGATGAATTCAATAAGAAATCTCTGAGAATTGTCTGGATTAGAATTGTCTGTTATCAGTGTGTGGAAAACAAGCCAGTGTTTCTGAGTTATAGTGTTTAGAAGTTCTCACATTTTGTGTAACTCACTATCTTGATTAACCAAATTTGACTTTTTTGTAGGACATGAAGACCCCATGGTTAAAATTCTTTTCGTCCATGCCGGTATACGCTATAATCGTGGCCAATTTCTGTCGTAGCTGGACCTTCTACCTTCTGATCATTTCCCAACCAATGTATTTCACAGAGGTGTTCCATTTTGATGTATCAAAGGTAAAATATGACTGTGCTTTGCATTCTAAATGAAAATTTACAAACTGAATCTCTATTCGCTGATTAAATCTCTTATCTATTAGCGTAAAATTTATTTTCGTTCAAATTAACATAGGAAATTTCTTCTCGAATGTATGCTTATATTGAGGATTTTCTTCTGTCACAAATTGCCCTTCTGCGAATATGTTCATGTTTGAAGTTAATTGTTACCATTAATTAAAATTTGAATGTTGAATTCTGTGAAAAATCAAAATATGATAAATGTCAAAGGAGAAGGTACGATGGGAACTTTATATGGCACTCAATATACATGTAAGAAGTTGATACACTAACCCGACTAATCCAGTCGTTATATTCCGCTCTCTCCGATCACTACATTAGTCGAGTAGGGCTTGAATTATTCGAGTTATTGATACACATGTACATACAAAGCTATAGATCACTATTTAGTAAATCAGATCATATCTATCTCAAAATGAGTAAGTTTCACTCTAAAAATTTTTGTTATACATGTATGACATAGGAAGGTCACATCTTTAATGAAAAATCCGAATTTCCCTACTTTTGACTAAACAACATTACATAGGCAAACTTGTGTTCGATCTTTACCAATAAATTTTTTTGTACATTTACAGAAAATATGTACAAAATTGAAAAAAAATATGTCAATGCATTCAGGAGCCCTATATTTGCCCAAATCCGTAATAAGCCTGTGGCTTTAGTCTATTACATTTATGATTGTAGTTATGTATATACATAGATTTACTGGATTTCATGGCTTTTATGTCGATTTTGAAATTTAAGTAAAAAATGACAACCACATGATGTCTTGTTGCACCTTTAATAATTCTATTCTTTTGCTTATATCGTATGTGTATTGACAACCTGTCAGCAATGTTACTTTAAAAACAAGTATTGTCGTCAAGTTGCGGTCAAAAGAAGAATTTTAACAATGTTCCGGATTTCCTCATTCTGAATTTGAATCAATATGTAGTATTTTTTGCTTTTGATACAAGGTTTTACACACCTAAAATGCCCCGATGTCATTCAACAATGTACGCTAATATTAAAGACAACCAAAATTGCACTCTTTGATTTCTGAAACAAAACGTTCAGAAATTGTGTAAATTTAGGAAATTAAAGCTTTACCCTTTTAGTGACTTCCCCGTATATACATGTACAATCCTTAAAAAGTTCTCCTTTGAAAATGAGGCACTGTCTACTGTACATGCTTAGTTCCATCCTTCTTTCATCTCTGTTGTTTTATCCTGTGGTATTTTAGCTGCAGATGCATTTTCACCTGTCATAAATCTATTGCTTATACTTACAAATTGCAATACTGTAAAAGAGTTATCCGATCTTTAGAGTACATATGTAGTTTTATATTGTAACTTTCGTTGAATCCTTAGTGCAGCTAACATACTAGCCAAATTGAACAATCAGTGTGTAAATCAATATACTAATTGTAATCATCTAATTCTACACTAATAATATTGAGGAAATGACCGATTCTAGAAATCAGTTTTGTGTATTTCAATATTGATTTTGATTTTAACAGCATTTCAATATTGCATGTACAATACTACCACGGTTATTGCAAAGATAAAAATATTCAGCAGTACACCTGTTACGTAACAACTATACACATCTCACCTGCACTTCGTGTTTTGCCAATACAACAATAAAGTTGATAATTGAAAATTCAATTTTATAATTATAAAACAAGCAATATATGTTGCATAGCAAATTTATATATGACTAAAGAATATTTGTCATTCAGTTAAATCATTCGTCTACATTCGGAGATCAATACACATGAAAACAAACATGCCCTCTTCCATGTATGTGTTGTGTATAGTTTTCTGGGACTGTTTAATATGATTTTGTATTACCCCGTTCTGGTATTGTAGAGCGGAGTCTTAGCTGCCCTTCCACATCTTGTTATGGCAATCATAGTGCCCATTGGTGGATTTGCAGCAGACAAACTTCGGCAGCGCCTCTTGACAACCACACACGTCAGGAAAATATTTAACTGTGGGGGTATGTAAGCTGAGTTAAATCTATACCTATGCATTCATGTCCGTAAATTACATCGCTCAAATATGACCACAAATACATAAAAAAAAATTCAAAGATCTTTATATAATGTTTTCTCGTTAGCGGGAAAGTATGCCGACGTGAAACATTGCTGCTCATGCCCTCGTTTATTTTCAAAGCAAAAAATAATTTTTTCCATTTACATTTTACTTCCATTCCAGTCGGAATGTTTTCAGATGTTAAAATAATCATGCTATATTTATCAATATTCATACGAACATTGTTCATGAGGAAATGGCTGTCATTTCAAGTAGTAAAGGTACATGTGTATCCAAGGTTGAACTGGAAACGTAAACATAACGGTATACAGATTGGCGAAGTTAACATCGTGTTAAACGTAATCATAATATAAAAAACCCATACAAAATCAAGTGTAGGGCAACACGGACCTCCGACAAAAGCGAAGGCAGGATCAGGTGCCATGGAGGAGTAAGCATCCACTGCTGACCGGTCACACCCACCGTGAGGTATAAACTGCAACGCTTCACGCTGGCATACTTTGCATGAGATATGTCGGCATGAAATTCTGCAGTTCATACCTTCATGTATATGTATTTTCAAAACTGAAATTTATTTAACAAATCTACAAATTCAGCTCACTTTAGTTGAAAAGGCAAGTAACCTTTCCTCACCCTTGTCTGATATGTGTATATCGGTATTGAGTGTGTCTGTTAGCTTACATTACTTTTATATATAGGACTATAATAAGTGGTTCGTAAATCCTTGTTCCGTCAGACGAGCGAGTAGAAGGGTTAGACCTACCTAGTAAGTGGTTCACACGAGGAATGATAGCTTTATCAGTTTTGCAATCCTAGCTAGAAGCATTTTTTCTAGACATTATTCCGAAATGTATTCAACTAAAATTGAAAAAAATATATAATGGTTTATTACTCATTTTATTTATAATGGTATATTTACCCATGTCCTGAGGTTAGTTTACCTGTACATGCTTCTTGGCACTGAGTATCGTCCAAATCACCCCTTATTACACTTGATTGTTATTTACTCCCTTCTATAATTGAAAATGGATGAGAATATACAAATCTGCTTTATTATCTTCATCTATGGGTTCCGACAAACGTTTTGAGAGAGACGTTGACACAAAGTGATTGAAACAATGAACCGATTCCCAAACATACCAAATAAGCTATGTAGGCTGAAGTCGGGAGTTGTAGAACTTTACTTACGATAGTATCAGCCACCATAACGCTGCGACATATCTTCTTTTGCATCGTATGAATAAAAAGTTCAAGCCTATTATAAAAGAGACAGGAGGTAGATAGATTAACCAAAAGCTCAGTGTGTGTAAATTATGTCCTCCAAATTGACCATTTACAACAACCTGTGATTTTATTTCGAACATCAAAGAAAATAAGATGGGAATCAAATCATTGCGGTATGCATATCTTTAAGTTGTTTACTAAAGGCTTAATTTTAAAACAGTTAGAGAACTTCATGGAGCATTCCATGTAGTCACTTTGTAATATTTCCTTAGAAAACAGGCTAAGTTTAACAACTTGTAATTTTTTCAAAAATCGATAAAATCAAAATCCTTGTCAGCTGACCATACAAACCCTGTTTGGAATAAGGAGGTCCTCACCTGAATTTTAAATAAATAATTTCTTTTAAAAAGGTCGAAATGGATCAAAATTAAGCATGGTGTAAGATTGACCAGCATAGAAACCACACAGCAAGTTTAAGATTAATAAATGACAGAAAAATTAAAATAGAAGAAGGAAATCCCGAAGAACGGACAGAAAGTCGTGCGATATTGCTGTACCATAATACGTCTCGTCCAAAGAAGGACATGCCTGTATCATGCCGTGAATGTGGTGTGGTCATGGACAAAGGACTTGCGGCGGGTGTGACCGGGCAACAGAGGATGCTTACTCCTTCTGGCACCTGATCCTGCCTTCGCTTTTGTCGGAGGTCCGTGTTGCCCTACACTCGCCTTTGAATATTGTTTTTGGAGGATTATGATTACCTTTAATACAATGTTAACTTCGCCAATTTATATATTATAATTACTGTAAGATAATGTATCTTGTAAATAATATGAAGGAGGAATAAATTTCTCGCTTTGCAGGCAAGGAAAAAAGGTCTATATAATGATTTTCATGATTTGTTTCTGTTTATGGACATGTTTGTGTCAGTACTAAAAGTTAAATAACATAATAAAAGCATGCATGGGATGTTTTATTGATTAAAATAATCCACATTTACGTAACTTTTACCAATGCGATAACTTCTTACGAAAGACTTAGTCAAGTGAAAGGTTTTTCATGCACTGTCAAGTAGAGTCAAGTATGCAGCCATTGATTTTAGCGAAAAATCCTATGTTATAACCCTATTCGCAGTGTTACTGACATATTAACAACCTACATGAACTTTGTAACTGATCATCAGAGTAGAAAATAAAATTGTATGAATATGCCACCAATGCGCTTCCGTAGTTATATGGTAGACATCAACAAAGTGGCTTGTGTAGTTTACTGTTGTTCAGTGTGCATTAAACTACATTTGATGCACACACTGAAAACTTCAATACTGCAAGTGACATTTCTTTCATCATGAACATTGGCATGAACATAAGTCGTATGCAACATTAATGCCGGCAATTATGAAATTGGAATTATTCAAGTCTACTGAAACTATGGCTAGAATCATTACGGCATACCGTTAAAGAAACACTTTTTCTTACAATGGGTATTGACATCATACAGTATTTTAGATAGTACTGCATTCAAGCATCGATGAATCACGATGGCTCTATAAGCATTTTGATTTTAAATTCTCAACAGTAGCAAAGTAATTCAGGCATCAGACGTTCATATATATTTTGCTTTCCTTTTTCACAGGATTTGGTCTAGAAGCATGCTTTCTCCTTGGTGTTGCAATCACGAGAAACACGACCACGGCAATCGTGTGTTTGACTCTAGCAGTTGGGTCTAGTGGTTTTGCCATCTCAGGTAAGGCCTTAGTAACGTATATCGGGTCATTTTGGTTGGTGCTAAACTGGGCAGTAAAATCCGAATTGTCAAAATAATGATCCCCAGCTTCAAGATCTTTAATACATAGTATTCATATGATAGATAGTAATAGGCAAACAACTCGTCAAAGCTATAGTTAACTACCTTAAAATAAAGATTATTCTATTCTATTCTGCCTTCCAACTGCTATATTACATCTGTCAAAATTATTGACATACCTCCGAATTGCAAAAATTGTCAAATTCCAAATCATCAAGAGGTTTATCATCAAACTATCAATAAACATGTTCTCTCAGGATTTTAATGAAACTTAGTGGGGTGTTAAAATACATAATGGAGATGTGCATATTGTCAGGAATTTTATCTCAGAAAATATATGTAAAAGATATGAGCGTTTGGACTTAGCATTTTTCACCTGTGAATCCACTAACAACTCAGAACAACACAAAATGAGAGTAATAACAAAGTAATTTAGACCTCATCACAAATAGAATATTTCCTTCATTTTATTGAGAAACAATCTTATAATTAAAAAGTCTGTCTCTAATCACTCTAGGAACCCAAAAGAGTAAATATCCCCACAAGCCGCAATTATGTCTTGAAGAGTAAAAAACAGGAGCTTGCTGAGCATTTTACTAATCCAGCAATGTTGTGTGTAAGGTTTTAGAAGTTTCGACCCAGATATTTACAATTCATTAAATGTTGAAAATGACATATTGAAGAATTAAATTTTTAATGAAGCAGTTGGTTAAGTGCGTATTACCAAATTTGATAATACCAACTCATTAAAATGCAGTTGAATAGTGACCTACAGACAAAGAACAATTTTACAGCTTTTTCAGTTGAACCAATCATTATTCTTGTACTATTCATTTTTATCCACTTCTTGGTTACAATAATACTGAAGGATAATGTACGTACTTTTGTTGAATAGTCTAAACGGGTTTGATATTCTTCTATACTTTATCCATTCTTAAACATATTCTGCTGTCCATCGTCTGCATAATCTTTCGAACAGAGTTTCAATATGGAGAGGAATTTCTGTCGCCAATGGAGATACAGATTCTAAGTTCCCTAGGCCTATTGTAATGTTCATATTGTCTCTTCTATCTTAGTGTAGCTTCATTCTGAATGAAACATTGAGAATATATTTTCTGCCAATTCAATCATTAGCAAGTAGGATATATATATCAAGTAATGTAATATAATGAATTACGTTTCAAAATACATGTAATGGTAGTAATATTTCAATTATTTAAAGTAAGTAACCAGGTATGAATGCATTATCATTCTATGAATTGACCCAGCCTGTATCATTGCTATTCAATATGTTTCGGTTGTACACGATGATTAAATTCTGCTATTATTAACCGATAAAATCAGAGTTGAAATTTACTAATAATCAATAATTCTTAAAAATAAAATATATCAAACCGCTTCAGGCTATCACCAAACGAAAGCCCGAATATTTTTACAATTATAGTAAACTTGTGACCGTAATGTGTCGACAATCTATAATTTCATGAAAAGTTGACGTTCATTAGTAGCACAGAATCGCACGCTAAGATTCTCTTAGAGTTGGGAATCTTTCATAGCTATATATAATGAAGAATATTGCATAAAATTCGCTATTAGTGAATAATCCTAATATCGTGACATATCTGTTTATATCAAAGATCAGATTTTATAAAATTTTAAAACATAATGCAAAATGTCCATTCCAATTTGATGATTCGCAATAGAAAGGCATTACACCGAATAAGTAATATAAATTTATCCCGATTTCAACAAATATTTGGACAAAAACTGATCACATGCGCCTAAATTTTCAAGATAGTTCCTTTCAATTGTGAGCTTCACCAACGAAGTAATACGACGCCCCAAAAATTCCAATTTAGGTCTCCTTTCATCACAACGATGTCATACCGACGCCCCGAAACGTCTCTTTAATTGTGAGCGTCACTTAACAGAGGCTTCGAAATTTCATACACCATTTTCTTTGTCAGGAGTTTTGTCTTTATCTACTAACACCTATTATGCTTTCATATGTAGATCTTATTTCTGAAATTTCAGTATTCAAAACCAATGTAGTTTTGATTCTTAGTTGTTTATATTGTATTATGTAAAGCAAAGATAATTATATATATAATTATGCTTTCAATGCAACATGATTACACATGCAGTATGGTTTCAAATTCATAAGTTGAAATAGTAAAGATGCGTTAGATTGAAATCTGTAACTAAGATCTTTAAAAGTCTTTAGCGGATAGTAATTCGTTACACAGTCAAGTTTGGAACATAATAGAGTCATCCAGGGTGAAATGTAAATCCGTT
This sequence comes from Ostrea lurida, assembly GCA_903981925.1. Classification (NCBI taxonomy): domain Eukaryota; kingdom Metazoa; phylum Mollusca; class Bivalvia; order Ostreida; family Ostreidae; genus Ostrea; species Ostrea lurida. The sequence goes on from CAJDSM010000177.1 coordinate 44,705, forward strand.
ATGGACTCGGCTTGCGCCTGCCAATACGGTATTCCATTCACACCCTGGATACTCCTTTTACGTCCAAACTGACTGTTAGACTAATAGTATTAACGGATTTTCAAGAAAAATATGTTATTTAATGCACGCAAAATCACAGAGGACTAATTAACATTGAAGAACATCCATTTCTGCCTCAAGTTCAAATTGACAAAATTTACACGCATAATTGTGCATACCATACGACTCAAACATGTTTCGTTGAACTCTGTTGAAACATCTGTGCATGTGATTTTTTCGTTGTAGCACATAGCATTCACTAAGCATTATACATTGTATATTTATTCATAGCTCAAAGCGGAAAACAGTTTAAATATTCTAAACAAAGGTAACCCCATCCTGCCAAAGAAATAGCACGAATTTTTAAATTAGTTGTCTGAAAAGTCACAAACTATAATGAAAGCGTAAAAGATAGCTTCCTGGATAATTTGGCCGCTATGTTTGGATTTTCCATAATCGATAAATGTATTATGAGAGTACACGCATCCTTTTCTATAAACTTTCTACCAACTTAGAAACATTCGAGTACTACTTCATTTTTAGACCAAATCTGTCCTTAGAGATGTCGGTATTAGAAAATACAAATCCTGCATTATATTCAAATGAGTCTGGAAAATTTAATGGTTTATCAAAATCAAATTCAACATTGTGCCAAATCGCAGCAATGAATTGGCCTCATGCACGAAATTTGAGACCATTCCACTAAACACGACTCGAAATGCGTTGGATGCAATTATAGTACGATTTGATCATGAAACTTGATATCGGAAATCCATTTAATTTTTCATTTATTGAAACATCTTTCATCTCTGAGACGAATGATGTAATAAACAATATTTATGGACTAACGGTGCTCTGCGACAGTGTATAGAGGCAGATTGAGAATCAAAAGGCATTATTTCCATGTGTGAAGCCATACAGGTCCGCTGTGATCGTGAGCAGTCTAAAAGCAAGATATTATTTTGTTTGCTGTGTAACCCTGGGAGAGTATGGATCGAAAAGTCTTTACTTTTTTAATCAGTACATGTGAAATCAACTTTTGGGGATCAAGTTGCTTGTTGTGACTGTTAAGGAAAAAAACCCACTAAAACCAAAGATTAAAAAACCAAAGAAAAGTCAGCAATTTGTAGATTTTCTAGTAGGTTTTCCTACTGGCATAATGGCCATCATGATTTAACGAAGCGGAATCATGTGGTAATCAAAATCGTCACAAGTGTACCCGCTAGCAACTGATTCACAAGATGAGAAAGATTAATTTCTGGTGTACAGTATACTACATAGTCCAGTTGCTAAGATATACTTAAGAGAGAGCATAAAACTGAAAATTTATAAGAAGTACTATACACTCAATCTATTAGTACTTGAGCCATAGGAATGGGCTTTCTCTTAGTTTATTTCGAAATGATGTTATAATGATGCAGCCTTTGGAGCAATCACGTATGTGTATTACGCCAATTTTCTTATAATATAAAGTGTTAAATGTATTTACAATGTTTTAAAGGTCCTACTGAGTCAATGTACTATTTATTTCTGAATAGTAGGGTCCGATGTCATTTCAATATGTGTTTATATCTCTCAAAATTGTAAGACCTTCCAATGATAAGATAATTTTTACATGATGACAACAGCAAAAGACATCATTCAATCCCTTCAGAAAGTTAATTATGATGATGAAAAATATATTGATACACCAACTACGAGTGTCGTGTGTATGTAGTGATGTTACTTTAGTGCATGCCATTGCATTCTCCAAAGAGAGGAAATCCGGAATTCAAGTAGGAATAATTGTGCAAACGTTACATATTCTGCATCAAAACTGTATACTCTTTTCCCATGAACACACAACTGTGAGGGAAATCGGTCTGATTTTTTCTCAAAAATTTCTATGGCTACGTATGATGTTTAATTACGTCGAATAGTGCTATAAAATTTTATATACAGATAACGAATGTTGCGTATGACCTCATCGATTTGACTTTAGAATGAATCAAAGGAGTGTCTTCTTTGATGTGACGTAGGCTCAAAACAACACTTAGAATTGTCACTTTCGACTAACCTACCCCCGCGGCACTATCAAACACAGACTTCCTCGGACTAAATCCATAAGTTATCTAGCATATTATTGTTCTATAGAGTTATCGGACAACGCATTGAGACATATTGTTTGGTGAAAAATGCGAATCCAAAATTTGTTGGTAAAATTCCTAAGCAAGATGCACATTCTAACACTCCAATAAGTTTCATAAAAACGTTAAGTTCGGCAACGCATTGAATGCATATTGATGGTGAAAAAAATCCCAAGTACCAATAGCGTTCATAATTTGTGCATATGAAGCTGGTCCGAAGATAACAGCCTGACAATATACAACATCTCCATATGTAATCTAACACTCACTAAGTTTCATGAAAGTCTTGTGATTCAATTTTTGTAGTGTGCTGACAACGCATTGAGTGTACATGTAATAAAGGCGAATTTACATTGTGTCAAACGCTAATCATAATCAAGAAACATAACAAAACCGAGTGATAGGGCAAACAGGACCCCCCGACAAAATGAAAGGTAGGATTAGTGCCATGGAGAGTAAGCATCCTCTGCTGACCGGTCCACACCTGCCTGACCCTTAGTCAAATAAAGTAATACGTTATTACCCCTAGTCAAAATCTATGTAGGCAAAATAACAGTCTAACAAAGGGTATGAAGACAAACAGTCAACATATGACTGTAGTGGATAATTGTAATCGCAAACAATGGTCATTATATGCGACCGTAGAATTTGCGAAAATTAGGACTTTAAACTATATTCGTTAAAATTATAACCTGCAACATCAACTTTTTTGTAGTAGTTGCCTCTCTTAAAAAGTCCTCATACGCATAGCATGCTCTTGCGTTATCGAATCAACTTGGATATATACACACCATAAGCATGATAGTGGTGTAATTACTACATAGAAAGGGAAACAATTGACGATTGCCAAAGTTAAAGTCATCACGCTTCTAGTTTTGATTGTTGTTCCAAAGTGCACCATGGTATAATTAAAGGGGAAATTGTTAGGTTTCAAGAAATTGATTTATCAATAATATTAGTAAAAAGCGTCTGAATAAATTGTGATAAATATGAAGTAGTGGAATAACTTTGTTATCAATGCATTTTCATGATTATTCATACTATTCAAAAAATTTTCTTGGAATTCACCAACTTTATACGAGTGTATAGCCAACAATAATCTCCCCGTTGAGTCAAATCACCATAGGTAAGTTCATATGTAAGTCTAATTAATTAGAGTTTTATGGATTTATTTTCTTATAAATGGAATAGATAATAACAAATTATTATTGTTTGAAACATGCAGGCTACTTTCAAATATTCATTGAAATTATTGTATATTTTGATTCTGCTATTGCGTTATTTATACTCCATCATCTGCAAGCCAATGTACCAGTCGTAAATCAGTACCAGACAAATCGTCTCATCATATGTGACACAGTATATCCGGAGTATGCCTATCAACTAGAACATCCATGTTTTCTGCAAATTTTTTTTACATCAAAATTCAAATGATGTATATTTGCTCTCATTTGTCATATCTTTCATATGCTGATGCTTAAACTACATTTTAGATAATCAATGTCTGCTTAATGCAAAGTTCATTAGCTGTTTAAAATTTAAAATTGGCCGTGAGTTGAAGGGCATGGGATCAAAAATCATAAGGACAAGAGTTATATGTATGTTGGTCGTTTCTGTATGTGCTTGGAAATGAATCTATTTTTAAAAATATTTAATTTTATGAGGCCGATTTGATTGCTTTGGCATCAAAATTATCTTGTTTATATTATAATGAGTTGTTTAGAGCCGCCATTAGAGTCAATGTTAAGTTATATACATATTCACAATTATGATAAGCAGATATGTCTCGATACTGTGTTGGTGTTTTTATATCAGTTCTCGGATATCATCAAATGTTGTA
>CAJDSM010000177.1:57909-69877 GCA_903981925.1 Ostrea lurida
TGTGAAATGTACATTGCGTATGCCCTTTAAACATTGAAAATTTACCCGATTTACTACGCTTATATATTTCCTATATAGAAAATGCGAAACAACTGTTGATTGCTCCAAAGCTGCTAATCATTTAAAATTTAGAAATAAATACAGAGAAAGCCATTCATAGCTAAGTTATTAGAATTATGTATGTACTTTATAAATATTTCACGAATTATTATTCCTTTAAGTATACTGCAATGTAGTATACTGTACACCAGAAATAATCTTCTCATTTGTGCAACAGTTGCTAGCGGGTAACAATGTGACATTTTGATACCATCAATTCGCTTTCGTTAAATCATGATGCATTCATTGCCGTAAGGAAAACTACTGAAAACTACCAAATGCTGATTTTCTTTTTTGTTAATTTTGTTTTGTGGGTTTTTTTTAACATCCAAAAGCAACTTTCCCCCAAAAGTTGATTCACATGATGATTAAAAAAAGTAAGACCTTTCGATATCTCTCCCCAGGGTTAACACAGCAAACAAAAAATAATCTGCATTAGACTGCTCCATACAAGGGGAGGCCTGTATGCTTCACACAGGAACTAATGCTTTGATTCAAATCTGCCTATACACTGTGCAAGAGACCGTAATATAATACTTGTTATACATCATCGTTCCAGAGATGAAAGATGGTTTCAATAAAATGAAAAATTAATGATCTCTCCGATATCAGTTTCATCGATCAATCGTAAATATAAATTGCATCAGACGCAATTTCGAGTCGGTGTTGTGGATGGGCCTCACATTTCGTGCCATGAGGCAATTCCATTGCTGTATTTGGCACAATGTAATGACATTTGATTTGTAAACCAATTATAATTTCCAGAACTCATTTGCAATATCATCAGATTTTGTATTTTATAATACCGAACCATCTCTAAGGATCAGATCGGGTCTAACAATGAAGTAGTAATGCAATGTTTCTAAGTTTGGTAGAAAGTCTATAGAAAGACGGACTGCGTGTACTCTCTATATCCATTATCGCATTATGGAAATCCAAACATGCGCCAAATTATCCAGGAAAGCTATCTTTACGCTTCATTACTGTTTGTGAACTTTTCAGACAAACTCAATTTAAAAATTCGTGCTATTTCTGTTGGCGGATGGTGGACCCTTTGTTCTAGAATATTTAAACTGTTTTCCGACTTTGACTATGAATACAATATACATGTATATGCTAGTGAATGCTATGTGTCATACAACGAAAAAATCCCACATGCACAGAATGTTTCACAGAGTTCAACGAAAACATGTTTTGAGGTCGTTGGTATGCACAATTAATGCCGTGTAAATTTTGTGCAATCTTGAACTCTGAAGCAGAAATGGATGTTCGTTCATGTTAAATTACGTCACTCTGTGCATTTTGCGTGCATTACAATAACATATTTTTCTTGAAATACCGTTTAAATTACTATTAGTTACAAGCAGTCAGTTTGGGACGTAATACGGAGTCATCCAGGGGTGAAATGGAATCCGTATTGGGCGAGGCGAAGCCGAGTCCAATATGGATTTCCATTTCAACACCCTGGATGACTCCTTATTATGTCCCCAAACTGACTGTGTAACGAATTATCCCGCTAAAGACTTTAAGAAATTTAGTCAGATTTCAATCTAGCCATCTTTATAAATTTTCAATTATGAATTGAACACCATACTGCATGTGTATCATGTCATTGAACATAATTATTATATAATTATCTTTGCCTTTACATAATCACAATATAAAACAATAAGATCAAAACTAACATTGGTTGAAACTGAATTCAGAAATAAATCTACATTGAAAGCATATAGGTGTTAGTTAAATAAAGACTAAAACATCCCTGCAAAGAAATGGTGTATTGAAATTTCGAAGCCTCTGTTAAGTGACGTCACAATTAAAAGGAGACGTTTCGGGGCGTCGTATGACTCGTTGGTGACTGAAAGGAGACCTAATATTGAAATTTTTGGGGCGTCGTATTACTCGTTGGTGACATCACAATTGAAAGGAGACCTAATATTGAAAATTTCAGGGCGTCATGTGATTCGTTTTTGTCCAATCATTTGTCTGAATCGGGATAAATTTATATCTACCTATATTCGGTGTAAATGCCTTTCTATTGCGATTCACTCAAATTGGAATGACATTTGCATTATGTTTTAAATTTTAAAAATCTGTCTTTGATATAAACGATATTCACGATATTAGGATTATTCCTAAATAGCGAATTTTATGCAATATTCTTCCATTACTATATAGCTAATGAAAGATTCCCAACTTCTAGAGAATCTTAGCGTGCGATTTCTGTGCTACTAATGAACGTCAACTTTTCATGAAATTATAGAGTCTGTCCCGACACATTCCGGTCACAAGTTAATATAATTGTAAGACAATATACTCACGGGCTTTCGTTTGGTGATAGCCTGGAAGCCGGTTTTGATATTTTATCTTTTAAGAATTAATTGATTATTGTAACATTTCAATCCTGATTAACGGTTAATAATCAGCAGAATTTATCATCGTGTACAACTCGAACATTTGAATAGCAATGATCAGGCCTGGGGTCAATTACATAGCAATGTAATGCATTACATTACCTGGTTACCATTACTTTAATAATTGATATTATCTTTACCATTACCTGTATTTTGAAACGTAATTCATTATATTACACATTACTTGATATTATATAACATACTGCTAATAATGAAATGGCAGAAAAATAATTTCTCAATGTTTAATTCAAGAATGAAAGCTACACTAAGATAGAAAGAACAATATCTGAAAACCTTACAAATAGCCCTAGGGAAACATTAGAACTCAGTCATTCAATTGGCGACAGAACTTCATCTCCATTATGAACTCTGTCGAAGATTATGCCAGACGATGGACCAGATATGTTAGAATGGATAAAAAGTATAAGAAGAATATCAAAATCCCGTATTAGACATATTCAAACAAAAGTACGTACCATCTATCCTTCAGTATTTCGTAAACCAGAAGTGATAAAAAATGAATAGGTTACAAGAATATGATTGGGTTCCAACTGAAAAAGCTTGTAACAAATTGTCTTTGTCTGTAAGGCTCACTATTACAACTGCATTTTAAATGAAGTTGGTATTAACTCCAAATTTGGTAATCGCACTTACACCCCAACTGCTCATTCAAAAATTAAATTCTTCAAAATCATGTTTCATTTTCAAACACATTTAATGAATTACTGTACCTATACTGGATTCGAAAACTTCTCAAAAACCCTTACCAACAACCACACATTGCTGGATCTAGTAAATGCTCCACCAAGCTCCTGTTTTTACTCTTCAAGAACATATTGACAGCTGTGAGGGATCAATTTCAGACGTATTGTTCCTCACGATGAATTAGAGACCAGACTTTTTAACATTATAGACTTGTTACTTCAATAAAATGCAAAAGGAAATATTCATATCTTGTGATGAGGCATTCTAAAAATTACTTTGTTAAACTTCACTCTCATTCTATGTACAAGTACATGTACTCTGAAGTTGTTAACGCTGGAGTTCCCCATTGACAGTTTCTGTGTAGTTTTTGGTGATCACGTCTTCCAACAGTCCGTTGGAAATTCCAATGGGCACAAACTGTGCTCCTTTTTAGCTGACCTGTTTTTATATTTTTACGAGGTAGAATTTATTCAAAAGCTTCTACATAAGGAGAAATGTCTAGTGGTGGCCCTTAATTCGACATTTCCATATATAGACGACGTTTAATCTATTAATAATAATAATTTTCATTCATATGTCGCTTCGATATATCTTAACGAACTAGAAATAAAAGACACCACAGGGTGTTCCATATTTGCTTCATACTTGGATATTTTGTTCCACACAGACATTAACAACAAACTAACAACTCAATTTTAAGATAAACGGGGCGATTTCAGCTTCTCCATTATTTTCTTCCAATATTTATGTAGCAACATTCCATCATAGCCTGCATATGATGTGTATTCAATACGCAAGAGCCTATTCTGCAGTAGTTTTTTGAAACCAGACCAGGCAAGTTGTAGTTGCAGGAGTTCACAGTCAGATATTAAAGGCAGCATTTCGCTAATTCTATGGTCGTTACTATCGATCTAGTTTGTCAGTATGCTATTTGGTGTGTTTCATACCAATTGTTAAGCCGTTTTTATACACTGATTTCGACTACGGGTTGCTCCGTGAACCTGATCAAGACAATGGACTCGCGTCGGGTGTGACCGATCGACAGGGATGCTTACTCCTCCTAGGATCCCAACTCTGGTGTATCCATGGGTCCGTGTTTGCCCACCTCTTGTTTTGTATTCTGTTTGGGACTTACGAGATTGATCACTGTTCGTTATCTTTGCCTTTTTATAAACATTTGAAGTGTTGATTTACTAGAACTAGAATATTGTACATTAATACAATTAACTGTGAAAGACAATATAAATGAAGTTGATCTTTTGCTCAGTAAATTATTATTCAAGACAGCAGACATAACACCAAGAGAAATATTTGTTGAAATATTATTTTCGTCCAATTTGAGAATGTTACACTCATACAGAGACACGCTTTGTGGGGGTGGAGTGCTTTGACCTATTGGAGGGCGCACATGACCGTAGAAGCGAAGGTTTTTAATCGTGCAACCACCTAAGGTGTTTGAAGAGGTCATATCCAAAAGAAAAGTCGATTACAATTCTAATGCGAATTCCTAAAAATCGTTATGAAAACCCTGAGGAATTCACATTAGAATTGTAATTGACTTTTCTTTTGGATATGACCTCTTAAAACACCTTAGGCGTTTGCACTATTAAGATCCCTCACGTTCTAATTGAAAGTTTTAGGTTTGACGAAAGGCTACGTATTAGTACGTTCAAATATAAAAATACGATGAAATTGCGAAGTAGTTTTAAAAGCGTTGATAATGGTTCTGTAAAAGAATTTCACGGTTTAAAAAAAAAAAAGATTCAATTAAAGTTTTCAAAACGATTTATAAAATTACAATGAACGTTTGAATACCCACAAATTAATTTTAATGTAGATATCAGAGTTTAGGTCTAATATAATGTACATACATATATACATGTAGGCACAGTTGTATTTATACTCAAAGTTTAATACATGTACATGTATATTGATTATTTTGTTATCCTCAACCAACATTTCAGTTAGTCACGAAACTTGTTTTGAAATTCACTTCCCTACGAAAACATGCTTCAACTGTGTGGCACCCCCTACGTAACAAATAGAACCATGCAGTTGCTCAGCTAATGTTTTTTAGACCTCTACAGCAAAGTCGCATCATTTAGTTGCTAACAAATTTGCATGATTTTTCGTTCCTTGGTTAGTTCATCATACCCATTGTGTCCGAAACCAGTCTATATTTTGACAATGAATCTCGACACTAATTTTTTTTTTTATTTTAAATTGCTAGGTTTCAACGTAAACCACCTTGACATTGCTCCTCGCTTTGCCAGTATTCTGATGGGGCTCTCGAATGGCGTGGGCACTCTCTCTGGTATGCTGTGTCCGGTCGTTACGGAACTCCTTACCAAAAAGGGGGTAAGTTACATGTCTGCAGAGAGAGAGAGAGGAGAGAGAGAGAGAGAGGATCGAGAGAGAGAGAGAGAGAGAGAGAGAAAGAGGAGAGAGAGAGTTGAGATGATGGAGAGAGAGAGAGAGAGAGAGAGAACTTGCCATTCGTTAAAAAAATGAAATCTTTCTGAAATATCATATGCATGAATATGTTGTAAGATTTAATTTTGATACAAGATTTTATTGCATATATTACATTCTACGTTTTGCCATATGATATTTATTTTGGAAGAAGTGGGTGACTTAGGATATGCTATCGGCTTTTATTATTTTAAAAACAAATGATGCCATATGTAATACATGTATTTCCAATACATCTGTTTATACGCCAGTGAAATATGTATATGAAGAACGACAAACCATATTCCTTTCTATAACAGAGATTTCTTGCAAAGTTTGATCTAAGATAAAGTAATATTATGGTGAATTAATTCAATATATTAGCGCCTTATAGAGAATAGTTCGTATTAAAAAAAAAATCAAAAGCCGAAGGAAAAAAAAAAGAACGTGCCTTAGGATAATTTATCTCGTAGCAAATTATTTTCAAAGCCTGAAATATTTTTAACTAGTCACATTACAATTGATTTACATTTCGTCAAGATATTTTTTGCTAACTACATAATGCGTATGACGCAATATGCCTATTTGCAAATGGTGTGAACAATCATCCTTAAGAAATGTTAACGCACATTCGATCTGTCTAAGTAACTTGATGCAAAATACAACACAAGTATGCGCGTACTTAAAATGCAAGGCAATTATGATTACGTGCATTCTATTTATTCCAACATGCAATGATTCTTGAACATAAGCATGTAAATAATGCACAGGACAGCAGCATCTCTACTCAGCGACGTTACGCACTCTGATAATAAACACAAACATTTATGTGTTGGCTTTCTAGTAAATACAATGCCTGTCAAGATAAGGGAAAAAAAATAAAAGATATACATATGTCTTATACGTTAACTTGTCATACAGTAAATTATAAAAATTCGTAAAGTTAAAATTATTTTCATTCAGCATCTATCATAATGATCGTGATAGTGGACGTAAATACATGTAGGCAGTGCACATACCCTACCATTTAGTAAAGCTCGCTTACATTTCACGCACTGTCGTTGGAATAGTCATGATTTGTATTACTAGTCTGTTCTTTCGTCCACAATATATCGATAATTAATCATATCATGATTTGAATATCTTTAGACTGCTGATGAATGGCAATCAGTCTTCATCATCGCAAGTGTGGTGCATTTTCTGGGCATCATCTTCTATGGCATCTTCGCTTCCGGCGAGAAGCAGCCATGGGCGGAACCCCCGGAAGAAGACAAGTGGCGCCCCGAAGATACACTTAAGGCTGACGGTTCCGGAAAACTGTTTTCTTATGGTGCTTTCCATGGAAATGAGGGCAACCAAGTAGAGGACAAAATGAATGGAGGGGTTATATCAAACGGACATGTAGGGAGCAGCAACGCAGAGAGTGGGGAATATGGCGGATTTGATAAAAGTGAAGAATACTATAACAACGGATATGGAGGGGATTATGGGAAGAGAATGTCGTTCGACGCACCATTATATAGTACTAAAGAAGAACTTGTACAAGTGCAGTCAAAAGATAGTTATTTAAATGACAAAAGAGAATTATAATATTTGTGATAATACAAGGCAAAAATTGTAATTAGAATTATGAAATCATCGCACGACAACGACCTCGTCGCTACTGAAAATTCTTTACGGTTTTTCGATATTGTTTTAGCTGAGATTAGATTTTCAATACATTCATGTTGTGACTATTCTACCAAATGTTAAAATGATAGTGGCTACATGCAAGTACTACTGACTCCCCTGTATATCTTAAGTACTTTCAAAATTAGAAACAAGCACAGGACGAACTATATCATGTCAGGTATTCATTCCACAATAATATATGGGTTTTTGTGTCTTTATTTGCGATGTGGATTTCTTTACGAGTGACATGTTTACTTCCGGTTTGCAGTTTAGTTCCAGTTTGCAATAAACTTTTTAAAAAATAGTCACACCACTATAAACAGAAAATGTGCTATGTGAACCCTATATTTGTGTCTTTATTTGCATCATACATCCATTTACAGGTGATGTGTTTTTGTCCTATGGTGCAGTAAACTCTTAATTAGTCATGGTTTATACATGCATAAGAAATGCATATAAACTCTCTAATCGTAATCACTTAATTGTATAGCGTTATTACATGTACATCAAATGATGATTAAAGTTATGAATTACTATAAGATAGGCTAACTTTTGAATAATTTTGATGCACTTTAGTATCCTAGAACTAAACAATATAAATGTGAGCTTTATTTGATCTGTTCTTATCGTCAGTTGTATACATGTTAGATTTCCCTCAGTCTGAGATTAAGTCCTGTCAGTACTCAGTATTTAATAGATGGATATCACAAATTAGAAGTTCACGCAAAGTAAAATGCTCATGGAAATGAGAATGGGCGAGACTGATAAATAAAGAGCCTGTAGGTAAGGATAAAAAGCTTCAAAATATAACCTTGCGTTCAGCATCAAAGAATTGTAGATTCTGAAATTCGTTTATAACGATGTATGTAGTGTGCTAGAGTTTATTTTTGTATTATAATAAACTTCTCAGTAGAGAAACGACTTGTTAGACATTCGTTAATTTTTGTTAATTGGTTAATATTTGTTAACATATTGTAGAATGTGTGATTATGCAAACGTCAACAGTAAACTTTTGTTCAATGCAATGAGTTGTCATGGTTTTCCTTGAAATATTTTATTTACGCAAACCTGGATACTTGTCAAGTTCTGATGAGTTTCCCATTTTCTCTTTAAGAACATTTCACGGCTTTCTGAAACTCTACCTTTGCTGCATACATTTTGGGATTAGACAAAAATAACATTTTATGAATTTATTCCTGGCCGTTTTGATTTGTTAGAAGAATCTTGAAATATGTAATAAACATAGAGTTATTTCTCTTTTGTCATGTTTCACATATTGTCTTTTCTAACAAATGAAACGGTTCAAAATTATTACTCGTTTTAATTACATGTATTTTATGGCCACGAATGGGAAAAAAATTGAACTAAAACGAATATTGCATTGCATAGTTGTATAATGAAAAGGTCTAAGATAATTTCGTACATAATCCGAGTTCAAAAGGATAGTGAGGAATTAAATGTTTAATAATATATTCTAAAAATGTTGACAGATATTGAAGACATTTCATGATTCATAATCATGATTTCCAAGAGACTGACATGTTTGCAAAAATATTGATTCCGGCTGGATTTAAAGGGACTGACTCACGATTTTTCTCCAAAATTTTGTTTTTCAATTTTTATGATAAAAATATCTTGCTTGATATGTATTAAGTTCAAATTTGTGACTGTGCAGCATCAAAATGCATTAGATTAGAAAGTTTGTTTGTTAATACAAACACTGATTACAACGCTACACTTGGGGAGAGAGTCCTTGTGCGGAAATCGGGCGATGACAATGTAATTTATAATTTCCTGGACTAACATGTGAATATTCTTTTTCTTGCTGCGGAACCGTCACACAATGTTGCGCATGACCGCCACCCCAAATGTAGCGTTATACCCAGTGATGAAAAGACTCGAGTCTTTATTTTCATAACACAGAGTTATGGCTAAAATATTGCTGTTATTCTTGCATTCAAAAGGTTCAAAATTTGAATGTAGACTTTAAATTAGTTATATCTTCAATATTTAACATAAAACATGAAAGCTCTTTTGATAAAAAATCGTGAGTCAGTCCATTTAAGTTAGTGGCACATATGCTTTTGTCCCACCACGCGCCCAGTCGGACTATAGTCAAAGGAAAATAACTCTTAGTTAAACTACCAGTTCCTCTACCCCCCCCCCCATTCCCCCTCCAACACAAGAAAACCCCGCCAACAATCTATTGACTGATTGTTTTGGGGTTGAACGTCGTTTCGACAATATTTTAGCCATTTTATAGCGGTTCTGATCGGTTTTGATTTGGTTTCATTTTCCCTAATGGCTCCCAATAATCTTACTCTCTGTCGTAAACCAGAAAAACGTACCAAAGTGATGGTGATCCTTAACACGGGGTACCCTTGCACGTCATATTCGACGAATTTAAAAGCTAAAAATAACGTGGAACCATACTAGACAAAACAAGAATTACGACATATATCAAATGTATAAATCAAGCAGGCGCGGATCCAGAAAATTTTTCCAGGGGGAGGGTCCAACCTGACGTATAACTGTGGAAGTGCACAAATATGAAAAATAACTGGGTTTTTTTCCATTTCCAGTAATATCGGCGATATTAAGCTTTGCAAATTCCAGGGGTGGGGGGGGGGTCCGTAGTTTTTCTCAAATATTTATCGGAGTAGAAAAGTTTAAAAAAAAAAAAATATTTAATACAATTTCACTACATAGTCATAGTCGACCCACCCTAGGGCCCGAACCCCAGACACAGGGGCCGTGAATTTTTCAATTTTGATAGCGGACTTTATGGACATCATAACAATGCGCTTAATATGAAAGTAGAGAGGACTTTGTAAGTTATATGTTTACTATTTGGTCATATTTGCACCGCCCTAGGGCCTGAACCCATACCCAGGGTCCATGAATTTCACAATTTAAGTAGAGCTTCATAGACATCATATCCATGGATTTAGTTTTATTCAGATATATATGAAAGTAGAGAAGGATATCTAAGATTTGATCTATGTTCGCTATGTGGTCCGTCTTAGGGCCTACATGTAAATCTCTGCTCCACACCTGCAGACATAAGAAAGAATAGTACAAGGAACGTTGTTGGAAAGAAAAGAAAAAAAATCGTTGTTTGGACGCGCGTTCGAACTGCTTTGCTGGTGGACCTTTTCTTGGGCAGCAAATCAAAGAACTACAAAAATTCAAACCAAGAATATTAGCCCCAGAAGTGTTCTTGCTTTGGCATTGAGAGTTGTTATCATGGACTGGTGCCTGTAGTGGAAAGCATCTTGGCAACTAATGGCGTCTGCAAGATGAAGATTTTCCTCTACAGAAGACTGTCTGACACTGAGCTATAAACCTGCAATGGAAATACATCATTTTGTTGGTCATGCATCATGTCACAATAAAAGACAAATTCTTAACCTGCCTGAGTAATGAAACACCATTTGGAAAGTAAATAACCACCATTTTCCCCATCTTGGTCTGCAACACCATTAGCATCCCTTGTATGTGAATCAAAGATAAAAGGGAGTAAATAACAAACAGTGATCAACCTCGCAAGTCCCAAACAGAATACAAAGCAAGGGTTGGGCAAACACGGACCCCTGAATATACCAAAGGTGAGATCAGGTGCCTAGGACTAGGAGGAGGAGTAAGCCTTCCCTTTCGATCGATCACAACCGCCGTCAGCGCATTGTCTTGATCATGTAAACGGAGTAACCCGTAGTCAAAATCCGTGTATTGGAAAAGATGAAATAGTTCCATTTGTCATAAAGTTGAGATGTTAGTTTGCCATTAATTCAATGTTCAATACAATATCCAAGAACGAAGCAGATATATGGAAGACTCTGCTTCTGTCTTATTTCTAGTTCACTTGGATATATCGAATCGACATATAACATTTATTATCAATTATATATAAAACGTCGTTGATTTAATGAGCTATCGATATAAAATTACTTCTAGAGAATTTTCTTGTCATGTAGAAGCTTTTGTATAAATTCTGTCTCGTAAAATTATAGAAGGCCAGTTAACAAAGGATCCCAATTCGTACCCATGGGAATTCCAATAGACTGCTGGAAAATCTGATCACCAAATACTACAAAGAAGTCAATGAGAAACTCCAGCATTCCTTTAATATCAACTTCACAGTACTTGTGCGTAGATATGATAAAGATCATCACGGCGAATAATGGCTGTTGTGTAGTCCCCAAATTTGATCAGGAACCCATCTGCGTTGTCATTCTATTGCAAAATTTTGGTGAGCTCGGGCTAAAAATTTTTGAAAAGTAAATAATTATGCTGGAATTGACATGTCGACTTGAAAGAAAAAGGGAGTGTTGTCCCAGAGGATGGTTGGTTGTTCTGTAAATTCATCGGTGATCGATGATCCAAATTTGGAAAATTCTTGTGCAAAAGAGTTAATAGATTAGTAAGCATGATGTGCCTTGGAGCATAACATGATTGGATGAAGCACATAAAACAGGATGTATGCCATTGTACAACAATGTGACTCAGCAACGTGCTCTCTGGGCAAGTGGCGGGTATAGAGGGGGGGGGGGGGGGGCAGTGGACAATCTTAATTATTATGGATAGATATATAGCTAAAAAGTAACTTTAAAAGCTCTAAAACCGCTTCG
>CAJDSM010000178.1:0-30558 GCA_903981925.1 Ostrea lurida
GGATCGATCAACAATCTGGCAGATCCTCAGGTTTTATGGCACCCCCCCAAAAACTGTCAATGTCATCCAGAGCCTATACGGAACCACTCGGCAACCTCGAAGATTCGTAACCCATCTAGGTACGTGGGAATCTAGCCGAGGTTTGCGAATATATGACGAAAATCACTGCAAGGTCATTCAGATTCAACCTGTCCCTGCACTCTTTGAAATCATCAGCTAGGGGTACGAACAAAGTGATTGCTTTGTCACCTTTGATGCTTCTGTCATTGATGATTAGATTGGTAAATGAAGAAAAGTATGGACCCACCTTAGAGTTTGCCAAAACTACAGGTGTGAGTAGATCATGTGGGGAAAAGACAAAGCCTGCGTGTGATACCACAAAGGAAGCACCTATCACAGTCTATGGACAGGTGATAGAAGATGTAGACAACCTTATCTATCTGGGTAGCACTGTCAGCAGGACTGGAGGGGCAGATGNTCTGGGCAGCACGGTCAGCAGGACTGGAGGGGCAGATGAAGATGTAAAGGCAACGATTTGCAAGGCAAGGAGTGCATTTGCAATACTCGGCCCAGTGTGAAGGAATGAANTCAAGGAGTGCATTTGCAACTTCAGTCTGCACACCAAGCTACGACTCTTTAACACATATGTTAAGTCTGTTCTGCTATATGGCTCAGAATCTTGGAGGCGTACAAAGTGTCTTGACAACAAGTTACAGGTCTTTGTCAACACATATCTGCGCGGTATCCTGTGCATCAGATGGCCAGAGTGCATCACTAAGGATGAATTGTGGCGCAGAACAAAGCAGGATCCAATCACCCAAAGCATAAAAAAGTGGAGCTGGATTGGGCACACCCTTCGCAGAGGACTGGGGCACATACCACACCATGTCTTGGACTGGAATCCACAGGGGAAAGGAAGAGAGGAAGACCCCCCAATACCTGACAAAAAACTTTCCAAGCAGAACTCAAGGGCAGTGACATGACCTGGAGTGAAGCGAAGAGAGCAGCCCAAGACAGAGGACGGCGGGGGTCTATTGTGCAGGGCCTGTGCTTCGGTCTGAGCGAAGAGGACTAAATTGAGAAAAACTTATTAGTATTCCGGTTAAGCTTTAGAAAATGGAGTGGACATATTCATGGTACTTCCCTAATCTTGTCTTGGGCTAAGGTCCTACGCAATCCGTTAACCACAAGGCTCTTCGAAAACTGGAATAGTTTGCAGAAGAGCAGATGGCATTTTCTGATTAGGTTTTCCTTTGCACGACTTGCAAAATTGCAAACTTTCTTAACTTGGACCCCCAAAACGGTCTCAAGATCCTGTTACGAATGCTTTTGAAACCAAAATGACCTGCCAAAGGTGTGTCGTGAGCCAACCTGATGATATCCTTGCTTTGTATTACTGGGGCCATTGTCTGGTGACGACGCGCAACACTTAATCTAGAGGTGCATCACATGGTTGAACAATATTTGCATAAGGATACATTTTTCATGTAGTAGCAGTCTCCGACTTCGGTGGCTTTTCCTGGTGGAAGTACCGTCTTGTTTGTTTGGTAATTCTGATCGGAGAGTACTGTGTAATCATTTTAATTCATGGGGGCCAATGTTCGTGGGTAGCCAAAATTTTGCTGATTCGTGGAGACGTAATTTCGTGGGTAATTCATAAATTTTATAACGCGAACGGCATAATATTTATAAAGATTAAAAGGAAATTATAACATGTTCGCGGGGATGTTAATTCGTTGGAAAAAGTGACCAACGAACATCAGTCCTCCACGAACAATGATGATTTTACGGTAACTGCTCCCGGTTGAGGGGGTCCTTGTCCTGGTCTAACTGCGGATTGGGTTCACCATCATTTTTTGTCAATTGAAACTTGCTGTACATTTGAACTTTTGTCTGTGCACTGCGGGCACGTATTGGCTAGGTTTTAAAAAGATCTTTGTCTTAACCTTGTCATAGTTTGAACTGTCAGCTATGGCCAGCGATCAGTATATATCAGTATGTATCAAGAATATGCGCTCACGGCTGGTGTGACCGGTCAACAGGGGATGCTTACTCCTCCTAGGCACCTGATTCCACCTCTGGTGTGTCCAGAGGTCCGTGTTTGCCCAACTTTTATTTTTGTATTCTATTTAGTACTTACGAGATTGATCACTGTTCGTAATCTTTGCCTTTACATACGTCAGTCGCTTGACAATCAGTACACTTCACAACAAAGTTAACCAAACACCTCGTGGCCATTTCAAAATTTCTCAAATGAAGCAAAATTTTATCTACTGATTTTTCTCGAAAATTTGGAATTGAACATTGTTTTGACTACATCAAACTCAACCTTCTCACGTGAAAAGCATGATTAATTTCTCTAAATCCAATTTCCTCTCTCTCTCTCTCTCTCTCTCTCTCTCTCTCTCTCTCTCTCTCTCTCTCCTTCTCTCTTCTCCTCTCTCTCTCTCTCTCTCTCTCTCTCTCTCTGCTCTTTCGTTTTTTCTCTTTGCTATTTCATTTTCTAATTTCAATTTTTCTCTATTCAAATTATTCTCCCTTTTTGTCTCTTTCTATATAGTTTAAAATTTGGGTAGAAATTTACATAATTTACAATTTAGTAAAATTACGTATGTGTTATACAGGGGAATTATTATAAAAATCATAGATACTTTAGTTTAAAGAACTTTGTGAAATACAGAACTTATACTGAAGCCTCAGAAAACTGCCTCTCAAGAATTGAAGCATATGACACACAAAAGTTTTCTGGGAGTATCGTTTAAATGTCAGTGTCTGCAGATTATCGGTAGAGGAGGTCACGAACAGGTCACTAGTATGTCCGTAATTGTCATATACATGTATTAACTAACTTCCTGTAGGATCATAACACGTACACCTACGTAAGTATGTCTAGGGATATTATGTGAAAATTGCTTTTGAATAAATTGAATTCAAATTTTTACGATGTATGTAATTGATAAAGGTAAAAATATCACTTTATCATTTTCACATTCTAACGAAAACCTAGAAATTTGTCAAGACAGCATTCGTTCGATCTCAGCTATCCGAACGAGAAGCGAGGAAATTCAAGTGATACATTGGCCCAATATAGATCTTCCTTGCTCAAACTTGCAACCAAATTAAAATTCTTCAAGAATGCAGTTATGACCTCATATTTACACTACACTACGCTGATATGCGAAGAAAATAAACAATTTCGATACTTCATGTAACATTTCTTTACTCCACTGTGCTAGGTTTTTAGTCTCTTTTTACTCGTTCAAAGTAATTAAGGAAAAGTGAAAAAGATATGGAAAAAAGAAAAACACTTATAGGAAGTCTATATACCGAAGAATATATTGGATATCTGAAGCTAGGCCATTTTTCATGGTTCGTAGGTCAAGCTCTTTTATCCGACCCCATTTTCATAACTATTATGCTCAGCAGAAACATATACATGTATAAAGAGACATTTAGCGACGTGTTTACAGCTTTTAAAAACATGTTTTAAAAGTTTTTAAATGGATGATTATCAATTCTACCATGATATATTGGATAAAGATGCGCAAATTAGGGACTTTTTAGTAAACAATCCTTCCGCCACAAAATATAGTCTTTTTCAAACCGTTTAAAAATTTAAATCGATATGAAATTTTTCATCTGGATATAGGTTTCAGTAATAAATGTATGATTTGTTTGGACCAATGAAATAAATATTGCACCAGCTAGTATACCTACTCCATTACAGCATCCTGCGCGGTGGTGCTTAAAGATTATGGAACCAGCATCGTTTTAGAATATATGCGACAGATTTCAATATGTATTAATCAACCCCCTTTTAAGCATTCAGTTGGAAAAGTAAAGTACATTCCATTATTGAGTTCCATTACCTCAACTCATCATAAATTACACAAGATGGTTTAGGTTTCATAAATTTTCTACAATAAACAGCTGCTTAATGGAGGAGAGGATGATGTGTGTGTGGGGGGGGGGGGGGGGGGGGGGGGGGGGGGGGGAGAGGAGGAGGTGGACCTTGACGTTAAATTAAGGGTAATAAAAAGATGAAGCCGAATAATTGTTCAAAGGTTAAAGAGAAAAATTAGACCTTATCCTAATAAAAGAAAAAAATATGGTACATGCTATTCCAGGAACCCGAACGTTGTCACCAACTCACCGATCAGCGAGAGTGTTCGAGTGATTTCAAGTAACAAAGTTCTACAATGTAGGAAAATAAACCAAACCCGATCAAATTAGTGGCATTTAAAGCAGTAAGCAATGTATATTGATATACATTTTGTTAAGTACATTACAAATGTATTGATAAATAGATTATTCACCTCTCTCCATTCTAGATGGATAGAGTGATACGCTGAACAGAGAATGGGAACAAAGATGCGCGATGCAACTGACATACTGGTAACCGACACAGCTGTAACCGACAGCGGACCTGTCGTGGTAGCTTAATGGCTAGAATGTTCGCATCGCAATCATGAGGTCGTGAGTTCGAGCCCCGCGTCAAGTGGCGTAGCCAGGGACTAACTCAAGTGAATGCCTAGCGGCAAGGAGTCTGGGGACCATTCAAGGTCCCCACTGCGTCCAGGGCAAATCCCTGGTGGGAAGTCTAGGGGGCAATATCCTCTACCGAAAACGATTTTATAGCATTATGAGCCGTTTCTAGAGTACAAAATGCTTTTTTCGCCAAAAACATTGAAGGCGTTGGCCACTACATTTTGTGGTGTTGGGCAAGTTATTTTTTTATTAAAATTAACTGTTTTTCAATCTTCAAAGGTCCCCCCTCCCCAGGAAAAATAGATACCATGGTTGCCTTTTGTATAGTAGAGATGCAGTTCATAACGCAGAGGGACAGATGACGTAAGTACCATCAATCTGAGGCCCCTATGAGGTTTTTTGGTAATCATTTTTCATTATACCGGAGACTGGTTTGATACTTGAACACCCCAATTCACCAACCTCCCGTGAGGGGACCTAAAATTTCTTGTCACATATGTTGTTCCTGGATGGAAACAGATATTTTATAAGCCCAGGAATGATTGCACTCTGTCACAAGAAGCTGCGTTTTTATCATATCGTCTTTTATGTTACTGGAAGCAATCGGTAACGTTGCCGAACTCCCGTTGACACGTCAGATGTTGAATGTACATGTATCACTCTTTCAGATGATTCATCCCCGCGGGATTGCGTATCATCATCATCACCACCTACATGTACGCTTGCCGTAGCAGACGTCGAAGACATTACAAAAAGAGCCTTTTCTACAACTTATCCATTTTTGTTTACACAAATCAAATAAAAAAGAAACACGGACCGACAATGTATACTGATCTGACGTTATTCTCATCATTGCTTAATTTAAAACATTCTTCGAGAAAGAATCACATAAATATTGGGATAAGAAAAATTGGCAAAATTATGTGGATGCTTGAGCATCCGAGCAAACATGTAAGCTACGCCACTGGCATCAAACCTAAGACGTTCGCACAAACGCTTGGCATTTAGAAGTGAGAATCACGGCGGGTCTCGACATCTTTCGGTGATGATATCATTTAATTTTATTTCACCTAGCACCTAGCACCGATTCTCATGGTTAAAAACCCTTTTAAGAATTGAGGTGATTTTCGATCAACGTACCTGAACAACAAGAAGTCTAATGAACATTATTTAGTTGTGTAATATAAAATAAATGATAAGAATAAATCTATATTTTTTCGGGTGATATGGCGGTTATCACCAATATTAGACGGTAAAATTTTCATCAATGCGCGGTCTAAAATCGGTGATACCTGGATCACCCGAAAAAATATAAATTAATTTCTTATGTCACCGAATTTTGGACGGTAAAACTGAAAGCGCATTTGATGAAAAGTTTTACCGTCTAAAATCTCGGTAAACCTGTACATCTCCCGAAAAAATATAAATTTATTTCTATAGTTACCAGCAACAAAATAATCTTCATTAGACTTAATGTGTTTTCAGTTCGTGATCGAAAAATCACATCGAATTCTTAACAGGTCTTTACCAGATGAAATCGGCCGGAGTAATCACTTAAAAATAAATCAAATGATTCGGATATGACCCTTAAAAAACGGGGTCTACGATCCACGTTTCCTGACAGGCGTTGGCATGGTGACCAGGCCTGAAGTTTATAAAACTTTTTTGATCACGTTTTCGTACTCAAGCTCAAACTCGGTGATTTAAATCTTTATGAAACTTTGATATACCGGTAATCATTCTTATACTCAAATGAAGTACATGGTCAAGATGTTTTAGTATGAATCGTCACAAAGCACGAATTTGAGTTTTTGAGTACAGAAAAAAAGTTTTAAAGCCTCCAGGTCTGAATGGACGAAAATCATCAAAAACTTACACACTGTGGTATGCGTAAATTAAATCATGATCGCAAATGGAAAAGCTTTTTTCGCATTGCCTTGGATGAGGAGCGTGATAATGTTAAGTGTTCTGGGAAGTTAAATTGCCAAGTGCCGCAATTCACGATCGTTCAAAGTCTACCCCGACAAATGTGATGACGACTGAAAGCGATAGTCTTATGCCGGTAAAGCTGCGAACACCTTTTCTAGCTTTTATGAGAAATTATATAGTCCCTTCGATAGTGAGTGTTTTGATGACTTATTAAAAACTGAAAAGTTATGTTGAATCCAAAACTAAAACAAACACGTTCTCTAATCGAGCGATGTGAAAACGACCTCAAGAGGATCACAATTGATAGCTAGATGAATATAAATTGGCGAAGTAAATGATGTGTTAAACGTAATCATAGTCCTAAAAACATACATTACAACGTCGAGTGTAGAGCAATACGGACCTCTGACAAAAGCGAAGGCAGGATCAGGTGCCATGGAGGAGTAAGCATCCTCTGCTGACCGGTTACACCCGTCATGAGCCCTAAGTCGAAACAAGATAAACAGGATTATCCGTTGTCAAATCTAGTAGGAAAATGACAGTCTAACAAAGGGTATGAAACAAATCAGTCAACATATGACTTAGTGATAATTTGTAATTAAACGAGAATCACTTAAAGAAAGTGATTCGCAGTTTGAAATTACGGACAACGACAAGCGCTGACTTCATTACTAAAGAGCACATCATCTATGGCGGTGAAGCTTACGAAAGCTCAAAGTGTAATAGTTATCTGTGGAAAGGGTTTCCGAACGCGCGGGTTGATACTTATGCAAGAGTATATAGGCCGGTCATTTGCCGTACTTTAAGATTTTAAAAAAATATCACTTTCTAGCATTACAGAATTCACCAAAAAAACTTTACTAATACACAGCAATAGGGGTTTCAAAAAAAAAAAAATCTTGGTTGTTGAACGGTTTCTTTCAGTTTTTTATAGCTTAAAAGGGGGATTT
This sequence comes from Ostrea lurida, assembly GCA_903981925.1. Lineage (NCBI taxonomy): Eukaryota > Metazoa > Mollusca > Bivalvia > Ostreida > Ostreidae > Ostrea > Ostrea lurida. The sequence goes on from CAJDSM010000178.1 coordinate 7,368, forward strand.
AGATACCAGTGATGCAGTTGGCGTTGTCTGGAGGAATGGACTTATGAACAAACTGAACAAGCTTGGTATTACAGGGAAATCGCTCTCTCATAAAATATGTAGTTAACCTTACACAGTCGAGGGTGTTCTCTTCGGCAAGGTGGTGTATTATCCACATTTTTATATCTTGTATATATGTGCACGTGAATGATCTTCTCGAACTTCATAGTTTAAATACAGGTACTTTGAATGTACGAAGAAGCTGCCCTTCTCTAGCAGACGACATACCGTGTATTGCATCACCTCTTGCGGCCCTCCATCCCTTATTGGACTCAATATACACTTAATGTCTCGATATCATGCGAACTGAAATTTCGTGCAAATGGAACAAACTAAATAGAAATAGAAATACAGTGTGGTATTCTTCCCTATAATGAAATCTACAATCATTTTCATAACCAAATGCAAGCTGTTGACAAGATGAGGGAAATATTTCTTTGCGCTATGTGATTTAGGTTCCCAACATCCAGTCATTGTATCCCACCTTTATTAGCGAATTATTTTACCATCAGTTCTCTATCGATAGGTTGTCTTCACAGCTTGACTGTTGACACCATACAATATGAATATATTTAACTCATACCAAGATTGTGTAGATCATTATTTTTTAATGTTCTTCTTATCATTGCAAAAATGAACAGCAGGAATCTACAATTTTTTAGCGGACGACTTTGTCGATCTGGGTTCCTAATACATGTACATGTAGTTTACCGAAAAGTGTATTTTTGACCATTCTATCTTTTGTTTTTGTGTCTTTTTATTTATTTTTTTTTTTTTTAAATTATTTGCTCCATCTGTATACAATCATGATGGCGATTTTTAAACATTTTATTTGTTTTATCAAACTCTGAAACACAGTCCTCGTGGCTTACTACATCAAATCACATGAATTTCAACAGCATAAGAAAACCAATTCATAACATGTACATTAATTAACATGATTTCCAATGTCTTATTACATAATTCATATACATTTTCCGAAAAAATACCACGGCGAAGAGTACACCGACATTGACAATCGTTGAGAACGGCGTCACTCCCGCCGCTACATACTATAAGGTAGATATACTAGATAAAGATAGTTATTAGGTCAAAGCACCAGTGAAAGCTGTCGGAGGTTCACCTGCTGTAATTGTAACTTTCTACAGGTAGTTTCGTCGTCATGCCTCTCACATTCCCGGTAGAAATCTCCACGCGGGAAATGCACACAGCAGGAGAGCCGGTGAGGATTGTAGAAAATGGATTCCCTGAAATCAAAGGTCAGACACTTCTGGACAAAATTAATTATGTGAAAAGTAATTTGGACGACTATAGAAAGCTGTTGATGTGGGAGCCGCGGGGTCACTTTGATATGTATGGCGTACTGATCGTGCCTTCAGATATAGAGTCCTGCGATTTTGCAACTATCTTCATCCATAATGAGGGATATTCCACGATGTGCGGGCACGCTGTGATATCTTTGGGACGTTATGCCATCGAAAGGGGACTTGTTAAAAATTTGACAGTTCCGGAAACCCAGATCAACATCCAGTGCCCCTGTGGCCCCGTGACTGCTTACGTCACATATGACGGTCAGACAGCTGGTGACGTCAGATTCCAAAGTGTTCCATGCTTCGTCTTCAAAGCAGGTAAAACTTATAATCATAATACCCAACTGTACAATATATTAAGCCGTTTTTCATACACTGATTTGACTACGGATTACTCCGTTAACCTAATCAAGATGGGATCACGGTGGATGTGACCTCTCGACAGGGGATGCTTACTCCTCCTAAACACGTACTGATCTCACCTCTAGTATGTCCAGGGTCCGTGTTTGCCTAACTTTTATTTTTTTGTATTCTATTTGGGATTGATCAAATGAGATTAATCACTGTTCGTTGTCTTTTCCTCCAAGAAATAAAAATAGCTTTTTTGCTTATATTGCAGGATAACCTCCGATGTTGTTATACTTTAAACAATATTTCGAGGCCAATTAATTAGCTTATCCTGCACTATGCACGAAAAGAAGAACTTTAATTCTATCCTACATCGCCCTAGAAATAGACGCCTGCACAGTTAGTAAGAGTTGAAGATAACGAACGGTGGTCAATCTCATAAGTCCCAAACAGAATACAAAATAAAATATGGGCAAACACGGACTCCTGGATATACCAGAGGTGAGGTCTGGTGCCTAGGAGGAGTAAGCATCCCCTGTCGATCGGTCACACCTGCTGTGAGCCCATTGCCTTGATCAATTAAAAAGAATAATCTGTTGTCTGGTGTGTAAAGAATGGCCTAACATGCCAGGCAGCATTTGAACCAAAGGCAGGTTGTATTGGCAAACTAGATCATTATTTAGATCATAGAATTTGGAAGAATCTTTAAACATGGCTGAAAATGTACACTTCATGTTACGTCTGTTAACACCATGGCCCTTGGTGCTGGAGTTTTCTTTCTCGCAAACATAATGGTTTTATGTCTACTCTAACAGGAGTTGTAACTCATACTTAGGATACTCTTCTCTTTCTACCCTGTTGGTGACCTCGGCTGAGGTTCGGCTCGGCCTCTTTGCATGGCACTTGTTGGTAACCTCGGCTTAGATTCAGCTTGGCTGGATATTTGGACTAGCACCCCTGAGATTATCGGTGTAGGTGAGTTTATCGGTGTAGGCGTCAATCCACATATCCAGCTAAGCTGAATCTCAGCCGAGATTACCTTGTTGGGAAAACTAACATCAAACCCAGAAATCGTTGAAGTCCTCTATGAAGAAGTTGAAGTCATACGGTATAGCTAGCAATACTGAAATATTTGTTGTGACCGTTCGACAGGGGATGCTTACTCCTCCTAGGCACATCATCCCACCTCTGGTGTGTCTAGGGGCCCATGTTTGCCCAGCTCCTGTTTTGTGTTCCGTTTGGGACTTGCGAGATTGATCACTGTTCGTTATGTTTGCCTTTACATTATTCAGATTTAGCTGTGGAGGTCCCGGGATACGGTCACGTGGTGGTAGACATTGTTTACTCCGGAGCTTTCTATGCTGTCGTGTCAACTGAACAGTACGGACTGCACATCAGAAAATCGTCAGTGTCGGAATTAAGGGCAGCCGCAGGGGCGACGACAGGTAAAAGGAAAGGAGTGTGTGTGTGTGTGTGTGTGTGTGGTGTGTGGTGTGTGTGGTGTGTGTGTTGTGGTGGTGTGGGTGGGTGGGTGGGTGGGTGGTGTGTGTGTGTGTGGGTGTGTGTGTGGGTGTGAGTATATGGAAATTGATATTAAAAATTCTTTGGTCCAATGACTGGAAAGACAAGCAGGAACAATGAAAGAGTTAGGCACTTTGGAACCTGTTCTGCTTGCCTAGAAATGGGTTGAAATTCCCTGAAGCAAGACTCAATTCAACGTTAATTTTTTATGTAACTTTGTACTTCCTGTAAAAGTTCGTGTTGTCGACAACTCCATGGTGGGGTATCTCATCAAATGGAAAAAATAGTAATGGGGTGATTTTATTAGGGAAAGAAATAGGGAATCTTTATTATGAGAATAGCCAATGTCTTCCCATGAATGTAACCTAAAGTGAATGAAGGGGAAATCTATTATATGTATGTCGTAGGTTTTCCTTTGGGACTTACTAGTATTCTGACTGGGGCGGGAATCACACTGTATAGCCAGCGTTCCATGGGGGAAATTTACAATATTGCCAGATTTCTGGCGGAAGGAGTACGGTTACTTCCCCTTTTAATGAATTAGTATTGTATATGTAGTGTAATTTTCGGAATGAAATTGGGGGAATAAAGTACTCTAGTACTGCACAGTGTTATTTTTGAAACTCCAGTTTTTCAAAACTAAATATATTTAATCTTTTTTGTATTTGTTTTTCTAGACATTTTGAGGGCCCAGCTGAAGTTAGCGCACCCGGATACAGAGGGCGTGTCTTTTGTTTATGGCACGATCCTGACGGACGGAAGTGACGCCTACTCCGACGAAACCACGGACACTATGTGTGTGTTTGCTGAACGTGAGGTGCGTCCTCCCCCCCCTCCCTTCCCCCGTTTTGTATTGTTCTGCAGGAAGGGATGGGGTGTTGCAATTGATCTTTTTATTTTCCATTTTCTGACTTAATTTCCCATTGTCTTTTGATCTGATTTGAACTTATAGAAATATACTTTATATGTAATGCACAATTGCGTTGATGAGACTTTTGTTCTCGGATCCCTGCAATTTAATAAGAGATGTTGTTATACCCCTACTAAACAGTTCCTACAAGTATTTCCTTACGAAAAAAAAGTCCAACATTAGAACTGTTGGACTGGCCGGGCGGAGGAAATGTTTAAAATCGACTGTTAAAAAGATTATTATACCTCTACTGATTTTTCACTATATAAAAGTAAATTCGATATAATTTGCTGTTTCCCTGAAAATCAACCGTACAAAAGACTGATTCCCTGCAATACAGACTATCTTCCCGCAAAAGGTGTGACAGTCTGATGGAACTAACACCCTCTATTCGGAAACTCAGCAATTTCTTTCAAGTTAAGGAAAAGTTCCGAAATGTTTCGAATGCAAATAGAAATGCGTCATAGTTTTTCAGCCAAATAGGTATGGATTAAGCGTCACGTGTTACGTCGCAGCGACTATTGTTACGTCACAGTGCTTTGTAAACGTTGAGACATTGTTCAGTAAACATGGCGACAACTTCAAAGGCAATATTGAGGTTTGATGATTTAAAGAAAAGTGAATTGGAGAAATCTGTAGATGTTGATTTTACAAAATGCAAAGAAAATTCGATTACGCATCGTTGTCTTGTTAGAAAACTTATAAATGCACCCGAGAGATCAGTATCGAGCGACAAGCTGGGCTCCAAACGGATTTTATGGACTGTTATCGACGAAATTTATTATCTATATGTTCAATTTGTATCGGTATATATAAACAGTTAAGCGCATATCACTGAGGGAGTTAGCAAGATTCCAGTTCCCCTCAGCCAGGATTATTTCCTCGGCTAACGCCTCGGGAAATAGTCTGGCTTCGGGGAACTGGAATCTTCTAACTCCCCTCAGTGATATGCGTTAACTGTATACTGTTGCCCGCTGAACGTCATATGGCGCTAAATTGAGTTATCTTTCCGCATTCGGCTAACTCGGCTGATTCTGGTAACACCAGTTAGATGTAATCAGCCGAGGCGTGCCGAGTGATTTATTCCTGTCGTTTGGATAAATAGAAATGGCGGGATGGTCCGTTTTCGCTGCGGCGAATGAAGATGGAAATCCAAGCGATGCTTGAAAAGCAGGGACAGCAAAAACACAATAAAAATGTGGTAAAAACGTATGAAAATATCCTCGGTGAATATATCTTGACTCTGGACTTATCACTGTCTCTTCGGGTTAAATCTTGTGAGGAATTTATCTAGACAGGCCTATTGAAGAAATTCTACTGTTTAGTAGGGGTATAACAAAACAGTTGTTGACAGGAGTCTCGGGAAACAGTCGACCTGTTGGACCGGAGTGCAAGCTGTTGCCCGCGGCCTACGGCCTTGGGCAACAGCTTGCACTCCGATCCAACAGATCGACTGTTTCCCTCTACCCCAGTCAACAACTGTATAATATTCACACTTATAAATTCTATACCTACAATGAAACACACGCATTTTAAGGCTTTTGACATTTTCCTCGTAGATGATTATTGTAGATGAGGCAAAAAGAGAACTGAACTTCAGTGCTTCTTTATCTAGTTAAATCCCCTTGACAAAATATTTCTTTTATATGAATAAGGTGCAAATCGCTTATTACCAAATGCTATTAAACGATGCACTGCTGGGTCTCTGCGTATTGTGGACCAAAACAAAAAAAGTAATGATAATATTAAGATAATGAGCAGTGGTCAATCTCCTAAATCCTCTATGGAATCCAAATCAAGAGATGGACGAACACGGATCCCTGGATATACCTAGGAGGAGTAAGCATCCCCTATCGACCGGTCACACCCGCCATGAGCCCTATATCTCGATCAAATGAACGGAGTAATCGGTAGTCAAAATCAATATATAAGGAACGGCCTTAGTATGAAACACGTCAGCCAGCATTTGGTCCAAAGGTAAGTTTTATTGGCATTAGTTATACAATGAAATAGCAGCTATTCTATTGTATAACTAATGCAATTTTGCAGTCATCCTTGAAACAAAATCGATTCTTATGGAAGGCGAAAAGGCAGGATTGGTATAATTTCCATGGTCACGAATCGTGTTTCTTTGTTAGCTGTTCTATTTTGGTAGAATCTATTCAAAAGCTTCTACAGGAGAATACATTTTTTAGCTGTGTACTTTAACGTATCGACGACGTTTTATATATTAATTAGAGCAACCCCAACGTGGCATAATAAGCACGTATATTCCTACTAAAATACTAGTATATCACAACCTTGACCTTTGATCTTGAAACACAGTACACATCTTTCTCTCGTGATGGTTATCAAATGATCCTGGCGCTTACAGTTTGGTCTGTACCCTGCCTACAAGTCCAGACAGATAAACGCACGACACCATACCGTAACACATGTACGTCTTTGACCGGCGTATAATAATAAAAAAAAATCATTCATATGTCGATTCGATACTATAGTATATATTCCAGTGAGCTCGAAATAAAAGACACAACATAGTCTTCCACATCTGCTTCGAACTTTGATATTTTACTGAAAATAGACATTAACGGCAAACTAACAATTCGGTTTTATGACAAATGGGACGATTGTTAAATTCTTCATTGTAACAAAATCGACTCTTTTACGTCGATTAACAAACAAGTTCTCAATTTCCAATTGCTTCTCATGTGCACAGATACTGGCGCGAAAGGGTGTCAATTTGCTCCATGGGAAATCAGAGTAGCCGTAGGAAACCCACGTGTTTGAATGGGTGAATACAACGCACTCTTCTATACCACCACTGCCGATCTTGGGTATCGATATTAGTCACTACGCTATCCAGCCCCCTTATATCAATGCTTCAGACAACTTTTAATCAGGAGAACCTGAGAGAGAGAGAGAGAGAGAGAGAGAGAGAGAGAGAGAGAGAGAGAGAGAGAGAGAGAGAGAGAGAGAGACATCAGTTGACCATATCTTCATTTGGTTACTAATAAAAAAGTCAATCAGTAGGAGGGGGAACTTTTTCCTGTAATCGCCTATTAATCTATAACTACCTGTTTTACCTTGGAATTTACAGGTGGATCGATCACCATGTGGATCGGGCACTTCCGGTAGAATAGCTCTTCAGTTCTTTAAGAACAAAGTCAAGATTAACCAAACCAGAACCTTCCGAGGACCTTCTGGTGACACGTTCACGGCCAAGGTCATCAAGGAGGTTAGTTGTGGACAATACCGGGCAGTTATCACTGAGGTGAAAGGTCATGGGTACTTTTCAGGAAATTCAACATTCACACTAGAAGAAAAGGACGCCAAGGGACGAGGGTTTTTATTGGAATAAATGCATGTGGGATGTGAAAATCTAGACTCAATAAAAGTTGGCGTAAGACACTAGGAAATAAATAGGACCTTATATCATTATTCCAATCAATCAAACAGCATTCTTCTATTGTATATATGTTACATGTATGTAAATTACCTTCACTTTAAGGAGGAAATAAAGTATGAATGAAAGGCATCGCCTTTGTGACTTTTTAAAATGTTTGCATATAAAATGGCGAAGTAACAAAGTATCAAACGTGCATGTAAAGGAAAAGATAACGAACAGTGATCAGATTGTAAATACCAAACAGAATACAAAAAACAAGAGTTCTACGGTAAACACGGACCCGAAGACACAGCAGAGGTGGGATCAGGTGCCTAAGAAGAGTAAGCATCCCCTGTTGACCGGTCACACCCGCCGTGAGCCCATTGTCTTGATCAAGTAAACGGAGTAATCCGTAGTCAAGTCAGTGTATGAAAAACATCAGACTGCATTTGACCCAATGGCAGACCATACTGGTAAACGACCATAGAATTTGCCAAATGCTGGCTTTAAATGTGACTACATACGTATATGTATACAAAGTTTGTTATTTTGGTGTACACTATTTGGCAGTTTTGAAATAAAAACGGATGTGTCGGGGGGAAAATCTTTAATGCTTTTCGAAAAACAACAAAATATGAAAAACGAAAAAAAGTTTATTGAATTTTACAGGAGAAACAATACATATAACATTGAAGTTCGGAATTAGTTACAGTAAAACGACCGACTGATTGTGGGTCAGTCTGTTGGACCTGCATTGAATATGCTAGTATACGTTCCGTTTAAAGCAGATTTTTTTTTTCATATTACAAGTTCATTCTGAACACAATTAAACAGTTCCTAGTGATTCTCACATCTCATTTTGGTATTTTCTGTGAGCAATCTTTATGTAAACAAAAACAAGGCTCGAGCCTTGTTTACATTGTGAAATATTATAAGTGCTGTATCTCTCTTGTAACTCAACAAATGACGTTCAAATTTTTGCTGACCATTAGAAATACCCCAAGTGAGCATTGTAAACAGAAATGGAAATCTAAAAAATCTGAACATTTTTTTTTTTTTTTAGCTCAGAACGTGTCCATGCCCCTTTAAGCCAGTCTCTGTTTCACATGACACTCATGTTGGGACCCAGTCCCGGATATATCATTTCTTGGGGGTGAGAATTATTGTTCCCAGAACTTCGCCCACCACGCGTAGGTACTTGTACTCTGGGAGTGTCGGGATACCTCACTCTTTGGAGGGAGACAATGTGGTAGTGGAAAAGATACACGACCTTCCTATTGGCTCTGACGAGCGGGTTATAAAGAAATATTGGTTTTCAATGGGGTGTCAGACATTTTTGTTGTATAATTGTGATTTGTTAGAAGAACAACCAAGTAAGCGCAGGAAAGCACAAAAATCATGCGTACAATTAAGTACAATATTTATAGCTGCATGCAAAACACCACCATCGCTACTTCTTGGTTTCACAGCAATGGCTTGAATTCGCCAAAACTTGTCCACCATTTTACTTCCGCATTTTACTATTTCTGGACAGGCCAATTTTTAAAGCTATTTCAATTAAAATTTACCCTGGAAGTTTCTGGAAATTTCAATACGGTTGATTCAATATTTATTAAAAAATTATCGAAATTTCTATAAGATCAAAATCAAGCACCGATAATTATAAACACAATTTACGGATTTGCGTAATATCGTATTATTATTTTTTTTTTTTTAAATCGCACAGGCTGAGTAAAAATTTCTTATAGTTTACGGATATATGAAACAATATCAACGGTGCAAGCGGTACTGTAACTCTGGAGCAAGCATTTCAAACTTCAGTGGCAAAATTTATCCATTTATAACTATATAGAATATTTCAATAAACAGAAGAAAAGGTTATAAACATTTGTTATTGATACATGTATTTGCGTTAAAAATCAATTTAAATAGAGGCTTTGAATGAAACAAAATGACGTTATCCCCCCCCCACAAAAATTGATTTCCATTTTATATGTTATAGTACATGTACATGTATATTTAAATCTTTATTTTTATAAAGTCTTCAACCTTCAACTTGATTTTCATAATGACACAATTTTACACCAAATTTAAATTTTCAGGTTTATTAGAATATTACTTTCATCCTTTAATTAGCTCGATCGGTATCTAGCAAGTGTATCAATGTTCCTTAATTAACAGCGTGGTATTAACACTGATAATATCTACGAAACTCGCCATGTAAATACTATCAATGAAGTCTTACTGGTAAGGTTCCTTTGCTATTAAGAACAATTCTAATGTTATACCGAACCATTAAATCCTATATCCTCTTTATACTGAATTAACATTTCACTACAAATTAATAATCAAACTAAGCATTTTCACGTACAAATAGTCCCCAGACCTAAAAAAAAAAAAAAAAACCAGGGGGGGGGGGTAAAAATCAAGTGCTAGACCCCCTCCCCATTAAGAAAATCTTGGATCCGCCTATGACCCCGTGTGCGTTGAGTCATAGATATAAGTATGATGAATTTATTATGTGGGATCTGATTGCCAATATGTTTAATATTTTCTTGATCCTCATTGGCTTTTATACTCTGCTCAAGATTGGATAACTATTGCTTAACTTATTAATACTAAACATTTGACAATTTAGAATCAAAATTCCCCCCGAAACAGACGTAGTTTTTTGTTGGTTTTTTTTGCTCACAATTGTTTTTATGGAATACAATTACGATCTTTTTTCACAGGTGAGATTTGATTTTAATGCTTTGATTTGATAAAAGATTTGAAAAAGCTAAATAAAGGTATTCTAAATAGCAACATGGATGAAGATACCAATACCAGCGTTGTATGTCAATTCATTTCAAATTTAAATGCCTAGATCAGACGGTTAGCACTTTGCCTACTGATCGTGTGTTCGATTCCAGCAGGGATTTTATTATTTTTTTTTTCCAAATTGCTTTCTACTTAAACGGCGCTTTTTTTTTTTTTCATGAAATAAAGAGTGAATTTGATTTTTTTTTTAATTTTATTTTCAAAATATTGTTTATCACATCTTCTGCTTTTCGTCCACATCAAATTTCTCTGGTGTAGCATTCCACCTTAAGCTATGAAGTCATGGAGATAGAAAGATTGTGTTGGTCCTGAAGCAAGAACGTGCATGTAAGTAATTTATTTCCAAATTTGGGCCCAAAGGGTATACAAAAAATTACAGAGCTTATATACATCAATCATAAAAGATAAATATTGTACAATAACAAGGGCTGCAGGGATGCGCGACTACCAGCGCCCGGGGCTACCAGTCTTAGAGGTTGGGCAAGCAAATATCAAGGCTGCGTGAGCTTGTAAACTGAACGCAAAAGTAAATACATGTACATAATTCAACGTGGTACTGTGGTAGTTGTGCTTAGTTTTATATTTTTAAATCATAATTCACATTCATTCACTTCAATACATGCTTACTAACTTTATTTGTATTACGAGTTAGAAAACCTAATCATCCCTTTTATGTATAATGGTAAAATAGCCTAAAAAGGTCCGGTTAAACATTATCTTGATTAGTTCATGTACTACATACTCCAGGGGTTATACTTGTTCTGCTATTTGATTGGTTATAGCATTTTGTTCTAGGCATTAATAATTCTTGTAAAATAGTACAGGAAGAACTAGTTTTGGAGAAAGGTTCCATTGGATGTTGCCAGCATTGTAAATTCTCCTTAACAGTTAGTTAAATATAGAGGATACCTTAACACCCATGAACTGTAAGTAGCTTGCAGTATTGCACTATGATTAAATTTAGATATAGAGAATGAATTTAAATAAGTAATTTAATTATTATTCTTAAATTTAGTGAGCAAGTTATGACAGAAAGACTTACATAAAGAATAGAATTGTGGAGAAACTTGATATATAATACATTATTCAAAGAGTCGCCTTTGACCTTTTCTCTAGGGGCACATTTCAGAAGTTTTTAAAGACTAAATGACACTGTTTTATAAATCAAATTAAATCAATATGTATCCTGATTTGGAGTAGGCATATGACGTACTAGTATGTTATTGTTCGGAATTTTGCAGGGAACAATTTTTTTATAAGTTTTGTCATGGTATTTTTAGGACAAACATTGTACAGCGCATAGAAACTATATATAATTTTGCGCTTTATAAATGAATAAAATAATGATAATAATAATAATGGTATCCCACGACCTCAAAGAGGTTTAGGGGGTCAAAGGTCAAATAAGTGCAGATTTTTTCAATATTCTTTCCCGAAAGTATATATATATTACTACCCCTCTCACTACATTATAGTTCCAAAATAGGAAATTCTAAATATATGAGCTATTGCCTTTCAAAATACTACAAAAATATCACAATCAAATTGATAAATTTTATTGGCAAATAAATGATTTTGGTTGCTAAGCAACAAAGCTTATTGTACTATTTTGAACATAGTTTGCTTAATCCATTTAAACTGAATTATATAGCATAGTTATAATTGTATGCCACAGTGTATGCCATACTGTTTTAAATATATAATTTATAGCTATTGGCAGACTGTAATGATTTTAAAAGGGCGTTGATAAAAATTATGGACAACTATGATGATAACGGAAGTGACGTTATTCATGGTTCCGGTTTTTGGATGTAAAAAGGGCCCTCGAAAAACGACCGAATATTCCGATTTATCAGTGTCGATGAGGCTTATCTTTAATATAGGTGGGTCGATAGCATAGAAGGTGGATTTACTGAACCAGGAAGCATTTCGAGATGGGCGACAATAAAAGCAAAGTTCGAGAGCTATTTTGAAACGATTTTTTGAGGAGAAAATCCGTTTCTTAATAGGGTGGTACAGTATCGACCCCAAATTACTGGTTCCTGTGCTTGAACAAAGAAAAGTCATGTACATTGTACGTTTTGTAGAAATTTTCACCAACTTCAGGGAAGATTAATGATCCTTCCGAATCTTGCTGCCGACTGAAATTCACTAATAAAGGAATAGATGCCGTAAACATATTAGCAACAGTCTTCGTCATAAAAAAAGTTCAGTCTTGTATTCCTGCATAATTTTCATTCAGGTCTCCACCATGCATTTCCTACAAATATACTTCCACGATTGCATCCAAACTTTTTAATTACAAGCAAACTCTGCAGTCCCTAGATATTGACGATCTTATACTTATTCCACCCACTTGTTCTTTCAACTATAGTCCAGCTGGACATGTCATCAGAAGTGATGTAAATATAGTTGAAAATGAGGATCTAAGATCACTTATTTTGAAAGGTCCTAAATTCCGAAAATTGGCAATAGATCTTCGTCTCCATTCTGAATTCTGTCGAAGATTATGCCAGAGCGAGACGATGGGTCAAATATAAAAAAGAAGAACTTGATACCTTATCAGAATGGATTATACGTGTAAGAATATTAAAATACCGTATTAGACATATACGTACCAAAGTCCGTACTATCTATAATTCTTTGTTACGTAAACCGGAAGTAATCAATGAATTAGACAATTTACATGAGGAATATGTTTTGGTTCCAGCCGACAACAAAGCTTGTAACAATATTGTTTTTATGTGTAAGGCTCATTATTACAACTGCATTTTAAACGAACTTGGTATCAACTCCACATTTGGTAATCGTATTTACTCTCCTACTGCTCTTTCAAAAGACAAAATTCTTTAAAATCATGCTTCAGTTTTAAACACGTTTAATATCCCGGTCAATGGGATGGATGAGTATGGAAATTACCGTACCTATCTGGATTCCAAAACTTCATAAAAACCCTTATAAACAAAGATACATTGCTGGATCTAGTAAATGTTCTCAAGCCCTTGTCTTTACTCCTCACTAAAATATTGACAGCTGTCATGGAGCAACTTCAGACGTATTGTGAACTACATATGCCAGAAGTGGTGTAAGTCAAATGTGGATTCTTAACAAGAGGCCCATGGGCCACATCGCTCACCTGAGTGACCTTTGGCCCTGGCTCAACAGTGGTGATTTAAAAAAGAGCTTTCAAGTTTCCTTAAAACTGACCCAGTGGTTCTGGAGAACATTTTATGCAAAACTTTGATCCCTGTTGTGGCCCCACCCTACCCCTGGAGATATGATCTGATCAAATTTGATTCTATTCTATATCAGGAAGCTTTAAGGTAAATATTGTTTCATTTGGTCCTGAGAAGACAATTTTAAAAAAAATCCCCAATATATTCAAATGTAAAACTTTGGTCCCCTATTGTGGCCCCACCATACCCCTGGGGGTGTCATGATTTGAACAAAGATGAATATCCCCTATATTAGGAAGCTTCCATTTAAATTTAAGCTTTTCTGACCCAGTGGTTCTTGAGAAGAAGATTTTCCCCTATATATTCATATGTCAAATTGTGATCCCCTTTTGTGACCCCATCGTACCCCTGGGGGTCCTGATTTGAACAAAGATGAATATCCCCTATATTAGGAAGCTTCCATTTAAATTTAAGCTTTTCTGACCCAGTGGTTCTTGAGAAGAAGATTTTCCCCTATATATTCATATGTCAAATTGTGATCCCCTTTTGTGACCCCATCGTACCCCTGGGGGTCCTGATTTGAACAAAGATGAATATCCCCTATATTAGGAAGCTTCCATTTAAATTTAAGCTTTTCTGACCCAGTGGTTCTTGAGAAGAAGATTTTCCCCTATATATTCATATGTCAAATTGTGATCCCCTTTTGTGACCCCATCGTACCCCTGGGGGTCCTGATTTGAACAAAGATGAATATCCCCTATATTAGGAAGCTTCCATTTAAATTTAAGCTTTTCTGGCCCAGTGATTCTGTAGAAGATTTTTAAAGATTTTTCCTATATAATCATATGTAAAACTTTGATCCCCCATTGTGGCCCCACCGTACCTCCAGGGGTCATGACTTGAACAAACTTGAATCTTCACTATGTCGGGAAGCTTTCATATAAATTTCAGCTTTTCTGGTCCAGTGGTTCTCAAGAAGAAGATTTTTAAATGGACACCACCCTATTTTTGCATTTTCGTAATTATCTCCCTTTGATGGGGCCTGGTCCTTCGTTTGAACAAACTTGATTCCCCTTTACCCAAGGATAATTTGTACCAAGTTTGGTTGAATTTGGCCCAGCGGTTCTTGAGAAGAAGTCGAAAATGTGAAAAGTTAACAGACAGACAGCGGACAGACGGACAGACAGACAGACGGACAGACAGACAGACGACGGACAAAAGGCGATCAGAATAGCTCACTTGAAGCCTGTCGGCTCAGGTGAGCTAAAAACAGTAACTTTTACGAATTAAAAGATATGGCTTTTGTTCGATTTTTCTAAAAGTAGGATAAAGGGCAATGTTAAGGTCACCAGGTCAAAGATTTTTGTGCCAATGGATAGATTTTGCCATATGAAATACACGTGTCAAATATGAAAGTTAATTTTTACCTCTTATGGTGTAAAAGACAATGACCAAGATTGTTTTCAAAGCGTTTCCTTTCATAGACGGACAGGTGAACAGGCCAAAAACTAGATGCTTCCGAATCTTTGATTCCCGGGAGCATAAAAACACAAAGAAAGACTACCTCGCCTTACAGAAGATATTGACTTATTGCATACCATTCAATATATACTGATGTAGTTTCTTAAGTTTACATTTTTCTTATTTTAAGAAAATATCAAATTGTAATAAACAGAAAACAAACAAACAAACCAAAAAAAAAATCTACTTTAATAATAGGGAATTAAATCATCTAAATTAGTAGTAGTGGCAGTTAAAAAAAGAAGAAGACAGCACCCACAACTACTATATATATAGTACTAACTAGTACATTAATAAACTGTGACTGACAGCTGAAAGAGAGACAACTGTGATTTGGTATCCACCATCATGTAGCAAAAGAGAACGTTTGTATCAAACTTTGGAAATGTTTACAATACGAAATTCAGCGTGAATGAATTGATTTTCATTATCCCCAGTTTCCTATCAACAGCGGTAACTCAGCTGAAAATCTTTTTACGTAGAAATACATGGAACTTGCAAGTGTCCTTTATACTCGGGCCTTATGCACTAATCGTTTGCAAAAGGGATTTAGATTTTTATGAAAGAGATCTTTCTTTCGACTAAGATGAGATAAAAATATCTTTTTAAAAGGAGGGGATTGTATTTTTTAGGAGGGGATAGTATTATCGCTTGGATGCGATAAAAACAAGTAGTGTTTACAATTTTTTAAAGTGCCACCTGCAGACTAAGAGTACGTTGTGCAGCCAATAGTATATAATGAGTTAGTACTGGTAATGCTAGGCTTCATCTGCATCGGCAGTGGCAGTGTGATGATTATGTGGTCATTATAATCTGCGGTCAGGCGTAAACTGTGTGGTCATTATGATACTAGTAGTCCATTGTCCTTTTTTCTGTGCATATCGTCATAGGTGACAAACAAATTACAAATACAGTATAACCTGCACAAATTATTTTTTTCACTCACTCTCGCATTCATACCCTCTTCAGGTTGTGCACTGTCGCTTCTAACCACTGCGAGCTGAGTCTGATCCCCGTGCTCGGCAGTAATTATTTGGGAGAGAATATGGCGCTCGCCCGCTCGGACATGTCCACGGCGCGGGTTTCCTCTGGGTACTCCGGCTTCCTCCCACATAATGACCCTCTAACGCCAACATTCGTGCACGACCCCCTAACGCCAACATCCGTGCACGATCCCCTAACGCCAACATCCGTGCACCAAAGGACATCAATAGAAATAAACTTGCGAGCTCTGGAGTTATCCTTGATATGAACGTGTGTTTGAAGGACAAAAACACGGACCCCTGGCCCCAAGACCATAAACTGAGAATTGATTTAAGTGAAAATTTTGATTACTTGTATTTTACGATTTCTAGCACAGATGCAGAGTTTTAAACGCAAATTAAATGCAAACAAATACTGAAAATTTCATTTGTTTATGAGAATTATTTAAAAAGTTAGCTGGATTTGAAATACTTATTTTATGGTCTTGGGGCCAGAACATACCAGAGGTGGAATCAGGTGCCTAGGAGTAAGCATCCCCTGTCGATCTGTTACACCAGTTGTGAGCCCTATCTCGCTATCGAGTTTACAAACGGAGAAACCCGTAGTCAAAATCAGTTTTCAAAGAACGGCCTCAACTAGTACTGGTATGGAACATGTCAGACAGTATTTGACCCAACAACAGGTTGTACTGGTCAATTAGATCGTTATATTGACCATGTAGAAACCTCTGTAACACCCACTAATATTTGTCAATAGCCTGCTTCGATTTTAAAAACTCGCTATATGCAGAACAAGCTTCAGTTGAGAAAAATATACATTGTAAAACACCATATGCATGTGTTACATAAATATTGGAAGATGAAGGCGGAAACGCCGAAGTTTTTTATACGGCTGAGTTGTTAGTTTGCCGTGGACAAAATAGTCAATTATGAAGCAGATGGGAGACTCTGCGGGTTTTATATTTCGAGTTAAATGGAATATTATTGAATTGACATACGAATAAAACTAAATAATCATTTTCAACAGACCAGGATTAAGCGTCGTCGTCGATATATCTAAACGTCGAGTTAAATGGCCACAAGAAGAGATTTTTTGTTCTTTCCTATAGAAGGTTTTGAATAAATTTTGTCTCATGGGAATATGAAAATGTATGTCAGCTATTAAAGGAGCAGAATTTGTGCGCATGGGAATTCCGATAGACTGTTGGAAGACGTGATTATCAAAGACTACAGAGGTATTGTCAATGAGGAGCTCTAGCATAGTTCTTTTAAAATATCAACTTAATAATACCTGTTCGTAGAATCAGAGTGGTGTTAACAAATTAATTTTTTTAATGACTGATCACCTGATAGTTTCATGTTTGTAATTGGACTCATTTGTTGAATCACATAAATTATGATACCCCGCAATCACATTTCCAGTGCGCACGCATCATTACATAAAAGAAACCATGGAAATAACAAACAAATGATCAGTCTCGTTCAATCCTATAAATTAGATGCAGATTACAAAATTAAGAATAAGATAAACACGGAATCTTGGACACACCAGTGGTGAAATCAGACACCTAGAAGGCGTAAGCATTCCTTGTTGACCGGTCACACCCAAATCTAGCTATCAATTTAGCTGAATATTTTTAATTTCTTATGCAATACATTATCAAAATGCAATATACTGTTTCACTAATAATAAACGGGCTTTAATTAATAACGAAGCCCTCCTCCACTTGACTCATTCTGACATTTATCATATACATGTATATGGTATTACACTGTCACCGTTTCAATGCATTTGGTTTCTTTATAAAGGTACTGACCTTTCAACTTGACGTCATAAAGTTGAATCATATAATACCCACTATTAGCATTTGCTCCATCGTTTTTATATCCGTGTAATATACAAAGAGCCTAGGATATTATTCAATTTGAGAGCGATCGCTTCATCAGCTTACTGATTCGTCGACTTAGTATAGACAGGTAGTTTTTCTCTCATATTCTGGTGACGTGTGATTTAAGATCGAACTTGTATTTAATCAGATAACCCTAAAGTCTACTAAATGATCACTAATGATTCATTTTAATAGAATATACTCAGTAGCGATTGTAATACTGTGTTATTTCGTTAGAATATACCGACTATCGGCTGGACTACTATGTCATTTCGACAGAATATAGTCAATACTAGTATAATACTAGGATCATATAATTATTTCAATTACTAGTAAATTATGATACTATAGGACTATAATACTAGGATATAATACTAGCATCAGTTGATAGTATGTCATTTCATTTCGTATATACACACAGTACCGATTGAAAACTATGTAACTTCATCAGAATATACTCATTACTGGCTGAAATGTATCGCTACATTATCGTCTAAGCAACTTCATGCATGTGCAATTGATCAATAAAGAAAAGTGAAAGAGATTTGATGATATAGCGTTTTATCTGCATGTAGAAATCTGATCAACTTTTCACTAAATCAAAAACAAAGTCAATTAAATATTATTGATAATTTATTGATGATAAGATTTGAGTCCATACATCAATTTTCTGTTGGGTGTTTATCTGCCGTTTTCGATGTAGATCTGGTGCCATGGTCCGGGCGGTACAAATCTCCCTCAGTCGATGCCGACCCCCGAGTAAAGTAGAAGTGCGCCGGTAGGGTGTGTTTATCTGGTACCTGCGGCACCACTACTTAATACGGAGATCAGCGAGTAAATTCGAGTGGGCGTATCGTGCAATTAAACAACAATCAAAAGTACATCTCTAAAATAAAATTATTGAATTTCTATAAAATGTACAAAAAATGATAATAAAGCAGTGTGCAATAAACAGTGCATATTCAAATATAAAGAAACAGTCACATGATTAGAAGACAAGGCTTTCGTGTTGTAGCTCTGACGTGTCGTCTCTCGCTGACGTCAGTCTGATGTGTCGTGTATATTCCTCCATTTTGATGATCGATACAACGAGCATTCATATGACGTCATGCCCATTATAACGGTCACAAAAAAGGAAGGATCATAGGAACCATATGCATGGAATCATGAACTATAATGATGGAATATTCTGATTGGTTAATTCAAAAAGTCAGACTGGAAACTTACACAATGTTAGGAGAGTGTTCGAAAAGTTCACAACAAAAGATTCACGAGAAAGAGAGGGAAAAGTTTGGTAAGGACAGTGGATTGCACAGAAAAATCTATCACAACTGAAAGAGAATAATAAGGGAACACTAGGACAGGGGGAAAAGTACAAATGATAAGAAACTTTAGAATTCAGAAGAGGAATTTAGTTAATGAATACATTGGAAAAAGCACCACAAAAGGGCTAATTACTCAATGGAAATATGAATTCATGATGTAAAGCTAAATCATAAATTTATGCGTTTAATGAATTAGTATTAGTTTCATCACACAAGAATTTGAAAGAAAAAAATGAAGAATGAGACGTGCAATCTGCCTGTAGGATAGCAACGGGAATATTTCCGCGATTTTCCTTCATTTGAAAGATTTTTATTTTAAATTGAGCTCTTATTACCTTCCTATATATTGAGAGCGGATTTACATAAGTCATTGTATGACTTGCTTTCCTATCTCTGTTGTTACTTATGTTATGTAATTACATGTTGTTAAATTGTAATGAATAAATATTGTTTAAACTATATATTGTTATTGCCCCCCCCCCCCCTTATCACTTAATATGTTGAAAGGATGCTGCCATATTTGTAGTATTTGATATACCTTTAATTAAAATTCTCCTTAATAATGTATTTTATGTATAACTACTACGGCAGCTGGAAGACAACATCCAGAAGAGGTACAGAAAAGATAAAAAATAAATAATTTAGTTAACAACATTAATCTAAGTGCATTAGGATACCGACAAGACACGTATCTAATATATTTATGATACCTGTGTTCACATTAACCCAAATTTCGATAGATCACCATATGCTACACGCACGCCCATATTTAAAGAAAATGATAAAACCTTTAACTTTTATCATATTCGATGATCGCTTTCGTACTTTATCTTTTTTACTGATTTTTAGGGAATTTTTTTTTTCATATTGCAGTTTTATGACAAACCAGAATGTTTCATGAAGTGTTTTACAGAATAATGCTATTTAGTGAAAAGTTTGAAAGGAACCATTAGAAAGATGGGGAAGCTTCTTCCGGATTGTTTATCGCTTTTTACTTTATTAGTTCACCACATTTGTTTTCACATCTGTTTTACTTAATTATATTTAAAATCATATTACAAAAACTTTCGAAGGTTGTACTTTTCTTATTATATAAGATATTAAGATAAAAAAAAAAAAAAGAAGAAAAAGAAAATTGCTTTCATCTTTCTAAATTAGGATGAAATTAAAGGCAAACAAAAGACCCCGTGAATTCGGTAAATACAGTGGATGATATATAATCATCAGTGTTGGCGTTACGTCTGATGGTTAAACACGTAATTAGGAGATTTTTGTACGATTATGTTATTTTTTTTATACTTTAACCCTAATATGTACTTTTCTCAATCATATTCATTTTCCAAGGTGTATTATTTCAAGCCCTCAAAACAGAATTAGAAAATAAGAATGAAATATTTGGGGGGAAAATAGAAGCAAGAAAATAATTTACAATATCTAAATTCAATTTACATATCATAATGGACATTAAAGTGGTCCCAAAAATAAAAATTGAAGTATCATACCAAACCCATAAAACAATCCAAACGAATTAAACACATGGAGCAGAACAAACGGATATGAAGTGGTGCCTCTTCTCGAATGAGTCCTCCTTAATGTTGCAGTAAAATATTACAACAGTACCATAAAACAGTCTCTCTTGTGCAGCGGCCGGGATCAATTACTAAAGCTGTGGCGGGTGAAAGTAAACTATTGGTTAAATGACTTTAGGGGGGACTTAATATTTCGCACACGTGAAAGGTGGAGATCTACAACCAAGCGGCTAGGTAGACGTCTAACGGGCACCTGTTGCAGGTAACAGGTGCTTGTTAATAATTGTAATTCTGTGTGATGGAGCAGTTACATGGAAATTTAAATATTTAGTTAGATCAAGTGTATGACACGTGGTTATTCGATACAAGCACGTTTTACCAACAATTATATTGCTAAATCAATTGATTTTGTTTAATATCTACTCATTTGTACGGTAGCTGTTGCGCAGTATCTTTCTTTAATATCTATTTAGACAGAGAGCTTCCGAAATTTCTATCTATACCTATAAAATCATATTTGCATTCATTCGATCTATAATAGTTCCATTTCCAGTAGTTATTCTAGATAAACATTTATACATCTATGCTCAACACAAAAAAGGTTATTTCAGAAACATCTGGCGAAAAATTAATCGTATTTTACATGAATGCATATAGATTGGGTTATGAAAATGAATTTGTCTTATAGATCTGTTCCTCTTTTGTCTTACTTACGAATAACTTCGGAAAAAAAGTAATCCTCCGTTAAGTGCAGGTTGTACATATAACTCTATCGTAGGGTCCATTACCGTTTACACGGTCCATTTTCCGCGATCGCGATCACTAGTACCGCAAGCTGCTGTTCATCTACGGAATATTCACATCAAATAACCTTACTACATTTACATTTGATATCAGGTTGTAATGATCTTATGACGTACTAAATATGTGATGGCGCAGAACTTTGGGAGATAAATTTTAAAATCAAATTAAAAATCAAAAGACATTTTGTTTTTAACCAATCACTAAATTCACACGGAAAATCAGGTTTTTCTTTTTTCTTTTTTCTTTCTTCTTTTTTTTTTTTTTTTTTTTTTTTTTTTGTGGATGTTTTTCTGTAAATATTATACAATAGTTAGTACGTTACCTAACTGGAAGATGGAGTTGACGAATAACTTGAACTAGTGAATCGTTTCACCCTGTGACCAAATCAAACCTTACTTGCACAGTGCCTAGATCTAAACAATTCCAAGTGTTTTTTCAAAATGTTGAATTACGTTGTGCTTGCTTTATTTATTAAAATTAGATTTTATACCGATAACTGTCGTTCACCCTCCTCGCCACATTAACAGCTCATTGTAAGGAAGTTCATTTTATGAGATACTTATCTTTCAATTATCAAAAAACAGATGTAGTGGATTACCAGTCGCCGTAACATATGTTTTTATTTCCTTAAAAGAATGACAAGTCCTTTTAAGAATATAATGGATTTATGACAACGTTGGTGTACAGCAAGGAACTTGTATTGTATAAAAACAGCAAGGCTATATAGCGATTATCTACAAATCGCCTGCAGCCACATCGTGATGAAGACAGCCGGGCAACAAATATAATTAATATATACCATGTAGTGACTATGTATGGAAAGTATAAACTAAGCTACTCGATCCTATATTCCAGTGAGTAAAACTGAAGGGAGGCGGGGATGGGGTTGGTTCCCTTAAGTGACGATAGAGTAGTGTAAAACCTCTAGTATCCTTATTCATGGTCAATCCGCTTGCTACTACAGCTGATTGTATTGCAATCCAGCATATGAACCTTTATAACCAAAACGTGTTGTCTTAATTTTGCTGACATTTTTTTTTTTTTTTTTTGATTTGACACTTTTTGTGGACTGGTTGGATTCAACTCAAAAACATCACACCAAAACGAGGCCAACTCAGGTGACGACACACAGATGACATCACACCAAAAACGCAGTGCCTGATGACGACACACATAAGAACGCAGTGCCTGGTGACGACACACATAAGAACGCAGTGCCTGATGACGACACACATAAGACCCCACTGAGCTTATAGTGATGACATTGACCCAATATAATTACAGATCAACAACATGACTACATTCTACACAAGGGTTAACTGTTCAATATTGTTTCATTCAGATTTTAATACACTTGGGTTGTTTTTGTGTGTTCTGTTTCTTGTTGAAAGCGTATACATGTAGTGCAAGAGGAATATCCGGGTATTATCAGGTCTGGGCCTGCGTAGCATTACTTCATCCGGGTATTTTTGAGCCAGAATCCTGATTTCATCCGGACACATTTAGATGTGTAACCTTACGTCGATCTGACTTCCATATTGTTATGAGAATTCATGGTACTGATTGAATATATAAGGTTCTGCGATTTAAAAAAAAAATAATTATTTTTATTTTTTTTTTGGTTTTTT
>CAJDSM010000178.1:40783-54180 GCA_903981925.1 Ostrea lurida
GCGACAACATTCACCAAGTCGGCGACAACATACACATTCACCAAGTCGGCGACAACATTCACCCACACAACGCTTCTAAGAAGTCGGCGACATGTGAAATTCACCATTGNCTAAGAAGTCGGCGACAACATTCACCCACATGTGAAATTCACCATTCAGCGACGTTTCTCTGGTAAAGTCGATAGCCATCCAATAACATTTCCTTGACAAATATATGGTCATTCAGCGACATTTTTCCAAAGACCAAAGTCGACATACATTTCTCCTAGACAAAGTCGGCAACATTCAGCGACATTTCTCATCCTGGACAAAGTCGCGCATTTTTCGTAGACAAAGTCGGCGACATTTCTACTATACAAAGTCGGCGATATTCAGCGACATACTAGTATCTCACTCAGCGACTGAATATGTTTGTTTATGTGATTAAAAATGCCGTATGCATCACTGATTTTTCGATCATGTACCTGAACAACAATATTAAAGTCTAATGAACATTATTTTGTTGTTGTAATATAAAATCAAATGATAAGAAATAAATCTTATATTTTTTTCGTGTGATGTACAGTTTATCATCGAGATTTTATGCTGTAAAACTACGAGCTTCGCGCATTGATGCAATTTTACCGTCTAATATTCGGTGATAACCTGCATCACCCGAAAAAAATATAAGATTCATTTCTTATATGCCCGGATCTAAGTGCCACGTGTCATACGTGTTTCAATATCAACTATAGTATATATAGTCAACAAAACAACATCAATATTTCACCGCTTCTAAATACATGTATGTTACAGATATTGCACCCAAGCAGAACACGCATAAGACCATTCAATTCACTACAAAAGATGCATGCAGGGAAACTCCACACTATTATTGATGAAGATGATATCTGATGCATCTTATTGAATATATACAGCAGGCTCCGAGGTCATGAAAGCTTTAGCGTACTACATGTACATGCACGTTCAAATTTGCATGTTTTGCAACTTTTTGATAAGATATCTAGATAAGTTTTGAAAGACTGATCAACTAATAGAATTAAAAAAAAAAGATTTTAGACGTATCAAATGGAATAAGATTTTACTTCGTTTACGTGTATTATTTTTTATTATTTGATTAAACAATGTCAATCATTCATGCGCCAATTTCTGAAGAATTTATATTTTTGGGTATTGTTTCTATGTATGATTTTTCCACATAAAGATTAGTGAAGAATGCAAAAGAAAAAGTGGTTTCCTAGGAAAAGTTTAATGATAGATATGAGCTTTTAACAGTACAATGAAACATTTATAGATAGTTCTACAACATTCAATAACAATTTGTTTTGGGGTATATCACGTGTCCTTAAGGACATTAGCTACAAATAAAAGAAAATAGAAGCATGTGCTGACATCTATTTTTGGCTATTCCAGTTGTAATTAGTACAGCAATTAAAATTCCAAAATACAATGGATATAAACCCAAGGCCCATAGCCAACGGTGTGTTTCCCGAACGTCTACTCTACTCGCCAAAACCAGCATCTAGGCCTAATTAAACTAAAATCGTAAAGGAGCTTCATCGGGAACACAAATTTTACAGTTACTTTATTGTGAACAACTCATGTTTAATATTGGATTGCATATGTGCAGTCAATGCATATCGCAATGTACATTTTCATAAATTATTTAATTTATTAGATATTTGATTAATTCAGCCTAAGTCGAACTACTCAGACCTTCAATTTACACGCAGAGCGTCCCAATCTGATTAAATAAATATCTTTGATCCGCTCCGATATGTTGTTGTGACTACAATCATAAAATTATCTGGAGCGGATCAAAGCAAGGTGCGGATCCAGAGGGGGGGGTCCAGGGGTCCGGACCCCCCTTTCGCATACCAAAAAAAAAAAAAAAAGACGGGGGAAAGAGGTAAAAAGAGATAGAAAGAGATAAAGAGAATACAATCAAGAAATTTATAACATTATTATGAATGGAAAGTCGAACAGATTAAGTGAAGGGATTCACCGGGAACAATAATATGATCCTTTATCGGTTTGTTATAATTGCTTCTTTTAAAGTTGCCTTCTTGTTATTCTAAGATAAAGAGTGATCATAAATATGGCAAGTTAATTAAGAGTATTCAATGTTACCGACGTTACAAGGCAATGATGGGACAAGGTTGTACCTTAACATTCATCATTAAGATTTATCTGGATACTTTGAAAGCAAAAAAGTAAAATTACCGCAAATAAATTTCTTAAGAATGTATTTTGATTTAATGATGGTAAGTGCTAAGATGATGGCCTTCTTACTAGCTCTGGCTAGTGGCTAACAGATAATCAATCTTACATGGCACTCGGATCTGTGTGCCAGGATTCTCGAGTTCGAATCTCAACGTTCTCTGTTTCACATGAACACCCATTTGGACCTGTGTCCCGTATTATATTTCATTGGGGCTGACCCGGGGCGACCTCTTCCTAATATTTGCTATACACAGACGTGGCCGTGTATGGGTCGCTTTTTTGACAAGCTCAAATATATCAAATGGTGCATTTTCATTCAATCTGATATAGCAATGGTAGAATCATTTTAATATGCCAATTTATTTGCTGAGTTCATCCTCTACAAGGCTTTGTTTGTACATAAAATATGTAGGACATTTCTTTAACTGAATAGATAATAAAACCGGTATCATACACCAATGCACTTATTGAATGGCCAACTATATCGATTGAATAGGTCACAAATGTTTTGGTATATAAATATATGTATTGGTTCAGTAATTTGTCAACGGGAAATATATGAAGGGTATGTTTTCAAAATATTGAATATATGTTTATGGGGTGTGGTTTGAGAAAATTCTCAAGCGGGTACGTCTGTACCCAAAAATATAGGTTGATCCCCCCGGGGGGCTGATCTTGGGCAAGAGTATTGCTCCCCAGAACTATGCTCCCACATTGCAATCTATGTAGGTGCTTGCACACTGGAAGATGATCGGGCACCTCTCTATTCACATGACCCTCCTATTGGCTCTGGAAGTGGGTTATAAAGTATTTATTGCTGTTTCAATGGGTCAGGTTTAAAATTTTTGTGTGTGTGAATATATTGTGAGCTTTGTTAGAAGAACAACCACGTAAGCCGCAGGAAACACAATATATATGAGTACAAATATTACCCCACACCACCACTTTCTTTTTTCAATATGGCTTCATAATTATATTATACAATGCGCTTGAATTCGCCAATTTATTAGCGCATTTCAGCTAGTTTCGTTGGTAGTTCAAATTTTTAAGCCATTAATACCTTATTAGTAATGAACATTCGATCTTACATGTTGTGAACCGGCTACAGTCAATAAAGACGAAGAAATACGCTACAATAGTAGCGATCGATAGCCGAACCTCTATACATTACACATGTAATCATGGATTAATTTCAGCATAGCCTGTTAGATTTTTTTCTTCAATGAAATGTTTAAGCAGACTCAGATCTTACTATTTGTAGAAACTTTAGAAATACGTCGAAGTTATAAAATAATAAAATTAAAAAATATAAAACTTCGATTTATTGTGTACTGCAGCCAGTGCCCGGTGATAATACGAAGTACATATGTAAGGTCATATAACACCATCGTTTATTTTCAAAAAGGTGATTTTTGAGTTGCCTCATTAATTTAGACTGCTAGTTCTGTAAACAAATGCGCGTTTAGAATTGAATAAATATCCATAACATTGTGCGCTATGAAGAAGATGAGTAATAACAGTCAGTCGTGTTACTGCATAAAACATTCGTGAAATCAAAGACTCGATCTTCAGAAGGAAGTTTTGCGACAATTGTAAGTACCAGTTTGGTGAATAGTATGTTGTTTTCAGCGAGAGTTACAAATCCAACAAATGTTCAACATCGGACAATTTTTTCATGCTTTTCTGTTAATTGATAACCGATACATTGTAGATTAGAAATTATTTTGGTGTAATATTGATATGACATGTCTAAGTCACAAATTAAAAATAGGTTTTTTTTTTTTTTTCATGTCATAAGAAGTGTGAAAGAAAAAGCAATTGCCTGAGGGGATATTGAACACATCTATCAAGTGGCAGCGCAGTCTATTATAAATGTCTTCGTAAATACAAAACGTCTGATCATCTGTTGGAGTTTTATGACCGTGCAAACTCGCCGTGTACATGCATCCGGGACATTGCATTATTATTTGCCTAGGACGTGGGTTAATGAATAATTTCCGATCTAAAATACAAATGATTGGCTGTTTCACAGATACTTTTGTATATTTAATTATTCCAACAAGATGTATAGTTATTCAAAGCAAGCGATAATTCTCTCGAGTGAAACACTACTCAATGACCGATATTTCACCGTGGGGAACAACGAACCCTTTCTCAGGAACCATAAAATGTGTTGAAAAAAATCCAAAAGCCGCACAAGTACATCCATATTATCCAAGATGTCTGATAAATAGGACAAGGTAAATTAGTCAAGTGTTTATTATTTGTTGATGGCGTTATGCGCCCGGTGAAATTAGGCTACCGTACTAAACTGGGCTGCCTCGCTACGAAAACAACCAAATCACAACAAAATATGGTGCGGCCTCAGCAAATAGATACTCAGTTGCTGCAATGGTAGCCGAAATTCACAAACGTCACAACAAACTCCAATATGCATCAATTCAATCACACATTAATCTATCAATTCAAGTCATCAACAAGTCATCAATTCAATCACGATCAAGATCATCAATTCATAATCAGTCAATTCAAATCTAACAATAGTCTCCATAAGGTGGAGATACAGACATTAAAGTCTAGTGGCAAAGACATTAAGACGATTGTCAATTGCCACATAGTGTGCTATGCCAATAGTGCTATTAATAAGACACAGACTCCACATTATCCAATCTGTTAATATCAACGATATAAGCAGTTCACAATTCGAAAGGCCAAATTGGTTTGAAATTAGTAACACTCTTCCATTGGTAGTTGGGGTGGAACGAATAAGCGCAGAAAGGAATATCTATCCCCGTGTTCACACGCGCGACTTGGTAAATGTAAGCTGGGGCAGGATTGTGGGTTGCGACGAAAGACGCCAGAAAGGAAGACGTATCCCGGTCACCATCACGTTATAGTTAAATAACACAGCTTGCAGGAGTGGGCGACGAAAGCGCAGAAAGCCTCAAAGGAAGACACCTCCGGCACCGCGGCGTTGGTAAATGTACAGCTTCAATAGGACAGGTTACGGATTCAAATCTGAATAAATAAACTTATAGGAAAGCAGTATATGGTTCATAACTTTTGGAGGAGGTGGGGAATAATATTTTGAGCAGAAAACGTTCTTCTTTCTTGCATGTCAATAAAATCGTTGAACAGGAAGTGATGAGATTCGTAAATTCGCGGAGTTTTGGCACGCCGGAAAAATTCCCGTATTATAAATTTTCAGGAGTTGTTTTGCCGAAACTGGACAAAATCCATCATGGTAAATACCACTGAAGTGCACCTCTTGGATAAATCGCAGATATCTAGAACAACGCTAATATAATGCGCTATTATATCTGTTTTAAATCGTAATTATCGATAAGTTGTTCGTAACGGTCCTTCAGGCGTTGTATATATTGTCGCTTATTCTAAACATAACAAGCTGTCCCCAATTGTCACCTATACGACACACTAAGCAGCGTAAAATCCCGATTTAAAATATGCATATTCGGAAATTCAATAACTTTGTAAGCTAATTCTTATAGAAAATAGCATTTTTTGACACAAATATAACTTGTAGTAATGATTTTTAAAAAGCAATCTTTCTTCTTGATAATATCAAAAATAACAAATTTTTGAACTTTGATATAAACTCTTTAAGATTCAGTATAGCTGCGGACTGCACTTCCCAAAAACAACTTAAAAGTGCAGCAATAGTTACTCAGACATGCTTTCAGATGTCTCATAAATTTCTAATAGGTGATTGAACTAAATGCATTTTATTTATTCCAAAACATATCGATTTATGCATAAACCAGTAGCACCGATAATTATATAAATCACTAATTACGAATTTATTAACATCGTATTATTTTTTAGAAAACCGCACAGTATGTAAAAATCTCTTACTAATTTACTGGACTATCTGACTATGATGAACAATATTAATAACAGGGCGTAACAGTAACTCAACGTTCAGTGCAATCAGTTTATCTTCATGTAAGATTATAGATTATTTAATGAACATAATTTTTTGTTTATTACTATCCTGGTGTTTTAACAAAAATCTATTTCAGAGGCTTTGAATAAGCAAAATGGCAGTTTAGTTTCCCACGAACAATAATCTTTAATTATAAACTTCTTAACCTTTCAATACTAATTTTGTTCTATGGATTATGGTAAAACGTTAGCTGCAAAATCATATATTTATGATAAAATAATTACATTTCATAAATTAAAATTTTTCAATTATAGCAATGATTATTTACCTTAGCTCGTGTTCGGTTAGATCAAGTTGTTCCTTAACAGATTGATATTGTATTCAACCTTATATTATTGAATTTAGAAATCTTTGCGCTTACCAATATATTTGATAGATGATTGAGGTGATAATATCTACGAAAACCAATTGAATTTGAGATATTTTTTACATTGTAAGATTCTTGCTAATAAATAAATAGTCGTTACACCTAACCTAATATATCGCTCTATATGTGCATTAACATTTATTGATAAGATTTAATAACTATCCACGATAAATACGTCCAGAACCCCCCCTCCCCGAAAAAGAGGGTGGTTGGTAAAAATTCCCCCCAGATTGCAAGTTGACTAGACCCCCCCTTCAGCAAATTTCGATATGGATCCGCCTAGTGCAAAAGATCGTGGTTTTAATCAGCATTGCAGAGCTCCCATATTGATTTTTATTACATGGTCAATTTCAAGAAAGTCCAGACTTTTATGCCACTTGCATCTTGGCTCTAATTTTTATTATTCTGCCTTTAGAAGTATTAATGTATCTTTTTAATTCATTTGGTCTCTTAGTTTTGTTTTTTGTCGTTTGTTATTTAGTCTGCCTGGATTTTCCTCTTCACAAGTTTCTCGGGTTCTATTCAGTTCTGTCAAATGATGAAGGAGACAAGTTGGATTTCCAGTTATGACAGAACAACTTAGCTACTTAACTATTGATTTACCCTCACTCAGAATGAAAGAAACTTTAAGACTGAATAATAAATAATATAGTTAACCTCAAATTATCCAGTATTTCGTGTAATCTCGGTAAATATGCACTTTAATTCCCATCTTGAGAAATGAACAGTCGAGAGTCACAAGACATTAGTGTAATAGTAAAATATGTATGTTTCACAGTTCATACTATTTAATTGAGATGTTGTATTTATCCTTAGTAAAATCTAAAGACTAATAACAGGTTTCAAATCAAGGAATGATGATTTATTAACTCTTGGATCTGAATTTCCATTAATCCAAATTTAATAATTACGTTTTTCTCGAACCAAACATGGCAAGTGTAAATCCCCCAGACTGTTAACTGTAATAATGGACTGGTAATATACTTAAATTCCGTCTTTTTTTCCATCGAGGGCTTTACCGGTAAAGGCTATCTTGTGTAACCGTTTGTAAGACTCTTGAACAAACTGAAATCGCCCTTCCTGATTTCCAAAAATTTTTAAAGAACGGTCGCCTCAATTCGTTTACAATTCACACCAACAATAATTGAGAACGGGACCCAACTTCATATTCATCGACAACTAATATCTTGACCAAAATACCAATTCGAAAATCTGGATGTTCTGCCCTCGCGTATTCTGCAAATCTTGTCCGATGAATTTTTAAAATGCGATGACCTGAGACCACAGTATAAATGCCTCCAATTGTTACTTCCACACATCCTGGCTACTGCATGTTGTTCTAATTTAATTCTAACCAATGCAAACCTTAAATACGACCTAATAATTCAGAATAACGTAAATCTCAAGTTAACTTCTCCCCTACAACAAATGAATTTGAATTTTGTCGCCGTAAATTTGCAAATCACCTTTCTTAATCCCGGTCCTTTCTCCCGCTTCCTCATATCCCAATGTGGCCTTGCCCGCATTTCTAATTCGCAAGACTATTCTCACTGAGAAATTTGAATAAACTATAGCAATTCTTTGTCACCATTTAGTAAATTTTAAAATATATAAGAGCTCAATGAGCTACTCTGTCCATCAAAATGTGAAAATACACTGTCTACACCAAAAAGTCAATTGTCAATGAAATGCCGCCAGTTTCCGGAAGTCTTACCTTCATTCTAGGGGTCGTTTCCAAATTTTAGTGAGGACAATATCCTAGTGGATGCAACCACGATGTCCCGAGGAATTCAATACGAAATTGTACGATAAAGACGTCTTAACTAAATCACTATAGGCCATGTTCGATGTAAGAATAGTTTTTCAAATATCTAAGGGTACTTAAGGGTTCTTTTTGTATAAAAGACCAAAGTTTGTTTGAAACAATTCTGACGCATCTTGGAGTACAACACAACCAATGATTGCAAGCCCAGTATAATTAATGATTCCAATTTTTTTATTTGAGCTTATTGCCGGTCGCTCGAAAATGATACGTTATTTCTGTACAATTAAATAACTTGTTAATAATCTGCCGAATATTACCCTGTTAGTATATGATACACATTTGCCCAAAAGTAAAGTTGCTAAGAGTAATAGGTTTCTACAAAATACTGTTTATATAGAATGGTTGATCCCTCTTGACTGCGCTATAAGTTCTGTTGTTTATAACTTCCTCTAGTTTCAGTGCGAAGTAATATACAGGGGTCTATCCCTATTAATTCCAAAATACATGTTAAATAAACTGATTGCGTGGACAGCAGTAAATCTCTGAATATTATAGTGAAATATTCATAAAGAAGGATCTCAAAAAGTATATCTAAATAACCGAACGCAAATGTGATTGCAATCTACCACATTCTTTAGCAACAGCTGTCAGACATTGGCACTGTCACAATACGCACTTTCCAAATCGTCGTATCTAGAAATTGAGAACATGTTTTCCTTTCTCCTTCTTCACCCCTGTACTCTTACGTTTCGGACCTTCCTCGCTTTTCCCTACTCCCTGAGATCTCTTATCTCCAGTTAGTTTCTTTTCGCCCCCACCCCTTTTTTTTGTACGGCACTGAATTCTAGGGTTCTTTGATGGATTTCCTGAAACTTTTCAGAGATGATCGGAGAATGAACATGCCCCCGATACTTTTCCCAAACAGTTCCATTCCATTCCTTCGTGAGCTTATATCCTCCGATTCCAGTTCTTCGCTAACAAAGACATGTCTTGCCAGTTTACTCAGAAACGGCTAAAAAATGAAATCACTCCAAACTATATGAGTGAGTAGACCTTAAGGCAGAGCCCGCCTACTAGCCCCAATTGGCACATTAAAACACACATTTCACACCAGTCCACTGTCGGTTCACCAGAATGAAAAAGAAGTCCTACAAAACTTTCGCAACTTTTCTATTACACACCTCGATACCCTCATACCACTTCTATCACCGTTTCCTTTAGAATATCCACACAAACACGTTTATCCCCCCCACCCGGACATTCGAACCGTCCGCCATCCCTTACCTGTCACAACAACCCCCTCATTTCCCCAGTGCCCATTGAACCTCTCTACAGTTATAAACAACACGCGCGTCTTTGACTTGAAATTCAACATATTTGTAGACACTCCTACGTTCACTCCAGCATAACATAACAAACTTCATTCTATATAACTCTACATCTCCCGGCCGTGAAGAGCTATGGGTGAACCACTTTTAAAACATTATTGCTCATGCTGAGTTACACCAGTTAAGACCAGACACTTTGAACCACTTGCCAGGAATTGACCTAGCATAACTTTGAGTGGTAGGCGAGCCCAGCCTAAGGTCTAACCACCATTTTGCCCATATTTTGAAAAGTCAAATTTGACCACCCAATTACTAGTAGACTGAGCAGCTAGACATTCAGAAGAGATGTTGTACATGACAGTAATGCGATTAGTGCTTATATTAATCCGCGATATGTCCGTTAGATCAGCACCCGTCATTATTCACCACAACTTATTCAAAAACTATCCTATCTAAAATGTACTTTGATCTCGCAATATTTATATATAAAGGTAAAGCGTCAGCCTGCAACCATTATCCAGTCCATCGTTGCAGACCCCCCCCCCCCCCCCCCCCCCCCCCCCCCCCCACCCCCGCCCCCCCCCCCCCCCCCCACCACCACCCATCACCACCACCACTAACAATCCACCCCTTCTAATAATCTTTACCTTATTGTATCTGGAAACGAAGACACATGCACCACACTTAAAGCAACCATTGCCACCTCCC
Organism: Ostrea lurida; assembly: GCA_903981925.1. NCBI lineage: Eukaryota > Metazoa > Mollusca > Bivalvia > Ostreida > Ostreidae > Ostrea > Ostrea lurida. Next base: position 51,139 of record CAJDSM010000178.1, read on the forward strand.
CACCAACATCCGAACCAGAATTTTAATTTTGCAGCCCCAATGGAAGACCCACCTCGATTGGTACCACCTCTGTGCCAGTTAGACCATGCCCGAATCCGTAAGCACCTCCATATCCTTTTCCTATAACTACATGTAATACCCTTTACACCCATACCTCCCTCCCTACCCTGTTTTACGTCTATTACTTATCTCGCCGGACACCCCCTCTTTCTCTTCATCCTGCTCCAGTGACCACGGCCACCTACCACTTCTCACACCACATACCAACACACACCCACTCATATATTACACACCACAACACCTCAGAACACCTTCGAATGACATGAGTCGGATATAAAGATCTACACTCACACCTCATGCTCGAATTTGGCCACACTCCCCCCGCCCAATGCTCGAAACTCCTAACTTCCCACTCCCACTCACGTGCCGCCCGCCCTCATATGTGTGCATGTACTCGGAACAATTGCAGTGACCACACTCACACGTACTGATTCGCCTATCTTAAAGCCTTAATTGTGAACTAACGATCCTACATGCTACCCAATTCCTGCGTACACTGTCCATACATCCCAACCTTCCCACCGTGGATCCTATTCCCGATTGTCCTATTCACGTTATATCATTTCGTACTTAATTGTGGCAGTTTCTAAATTCATGGACAGAATATCTTCTAATAGCCGAACTTCACGGACCCGTCCAACGCATTACTCGCGACTATCGCTTCGGCCATACCTGCATCAGTCCCAGATAAATTTTTCCCACAGTCCGTCATAATCCGTTAAAAAAGTACCCCTTTTTCACGTAAAGTCTATAAATTCCTCAGGAGCGCTCGACTATCTCGGAAACCTTGCGGTTAGGCCACGCGCGTACGTACCAAATAATTCCGAAGTTCTTTACGGACCCAGACTGTAGACAATAATTGAATTTAAAGGCTATGTCCACAGATAATCCCATAATTCTGAGTGTGACATGTAAATTCTGATTGGCAAAGTAGAAATGTACTACAAATCCACTTCATTATAGAGAGCAAAAATTGACAGCATAGACTCTATATAATTATGGTGTACAGAGGAAGAATGACATGACCCTAACTATCTGGCTACTACAATGCACCTCGTGTGCATCTAGATGTGAGCAGGTGTCTACGGTAAGCGTCTAAATGCACATTAATCATATAATTACTCTTTTCTTGAACCGGCAGATCCACGTTGACGCTTCAATGCTACTAAGTCACGTTCGTTTCTCTTTGACGTAGTCTCGGTGTCCTTCGTTCTCTATTAACGACGGATAGAACGATACGCTGTTTATCAGTGAAGCTTCAGTTGGTTTGTTGTATACGCAATAGTTCGCAAACTCTAAAGTAAGAATTGGGGGCAAGGTCAAAACTGTCAAACTGGATAAGTGGAATGAACTGAAACATGTCGATACTTTAATATAACATGATCAGGAATTACCCCGCATGAAATGCGAGGTGCGCAGCAGCTTTTATAAGTAACTGCAAGCATACACTGTTCCGTACACGTCCTTGCGTGATCCGTCGAACACTGAATTTCAGTGTTTTAATGATTGAACTTTGAATAAGATTAAGTAATCTCACCAAATGAAGATAGTTTTTTTATTCGTGAATACAGTTTAATTGAAAAAATTATTTAGCACAATATTTGCCTACGTCATCACCATTAAGAGGCCAGAAGTTGATTACTAAACAATAATTATATGAGAAGAATTCCAAGTCCGCCTCGTCCTGTGTCAATCGATCTGATCCGTCATCAATATTTCTCACGTGAAGCGATTTAGTATATAGAGATAAACTCGATCCTAGAACCTTTAAGTTACAGATAGAATTGCGTTTTATAAGAAACTAAACAAATTAAGAAATAAGTTGGTTTAACATTTGTTTCAAATATTAAATACTTTTGACTAAGCCAAATGTAATCTCTATCATCAGAGTCAGAAGTGTATAAAATAACCTGGGAATTCCGTGGATCCTTCGTCTATCACGTTACAGTTAATTTAATGATGTGAATTCTAGATAAATTCAATTCAAATTGAACAATCTGTTATGCTTTAAAGAATAGATATCGAACGAGTACAGTTTATTAAGACGCTATCAGGTATTTGGTATAAGTTATACGATAATGTTCACACATTAATAATGTTAGTAACAATCAATACCCATAAATGCAAATGCAGAGGGAGTATGCCGTTTTAAATAGATTATTTCTTGTTCCATCCTTCCAAATTCCTTTCGTCGGCTGTTACGCTTCAATTCGAGTGCTTAATGCGTTCTTGTGAGTTAATGCGGACGTGTAAATTGAACTCAACCGATGCTGCCATGTGAAAACTAACGAAACAACAGTTTTGGTAGGAATATGTCGTTGCCTAGTTGTCCTGTCAACGATGAACTTTGCATCATACTTGTAACTCTATTAATAATTAAGATTGATTGTAGAAATGTAAGTCAATTCTTGGTTCCATACCCGTCTTTGTCGCTTCGTTCTGTACGGCGTCAACGACCTTATTCGTGGTAGTGTTTGCAATTGTATTGCGATAAGCGTCAATAGGCTGTTGATAGGACGAAATAAATCTAGCACAAAAAAGTTTTACAAATCGTATCAGTTTGAAAACTGTCTGAACAATTTTGTTATCTAGCAATAGAGAGGCTAATAAGGCCGTGAGAATACAGTATTTTTGTCCAAAGCATTGAAAATCTTCGTAAGAGACATTTTGAATTATTTTAAAATGTCATTTGTATGTAATATACACGAGTAATTAGTTCCCATAATCTGTTTACCTGTAATGGTTGCAATTAGAAATTAACGATTTTGTTACAAAATCTGACATTTAGTATGTTGTTTCAAAGAAATGCAATTGAAGTATAATCAGTAAGTGTGATTATAATATATCGATATTCCGTTTGTAGTAGAGGTCATGTATCAACATTAAAATAGTACTACTTATATTTAAATATACCTTAATGTCTACTACAAATAGAAACATTACTGTATCAACAGACAGATTGAAGTTCTGAAGTTCTCTCTG
>CAJDSM010000179.1:20816-45652 GCA_903981925.1 Ostrea lurida
GAATTAACATTTTTATGAACCAGTGCATTTTCACATGTTCTACAGTTAATGCCCGATTGGAAACAAATTAAAATTATACTTTTAAGAGTTCAAGATTAAGGTAAATCACCCTCAGAATTCTAAGGAATTTATGTGTGCAAACTTTAAATCTTTCTTTATCTACTCATATATTTAAATCTATTTATTTATGAAAGAAAATGTTGATGTTCCACATATTTATAGAGTCAACACAAAAAACAGAAGTGTGGGTTTACATCAGAAATCGCACATTTGAATTATTTTCGTAGAACAGAATTGAATCAAATAAATAAATGACAAATTTAAATGTTAGCAGTTTAAGAAAATTGCCTATTGTAATATGCATCAAATTACGGCATATTAGGAAAATCAATGTAAAACACTTAAGGTAGAGGAATTGCCACATAGGAGTTATTGCCCTTGACAATATTTTCCTTCTAATTAATTAAAAATCTATGGGAAATAGCAATTTTTCACTATCAAACGTTTACCAAATTATTTATTATATCCAGTGAATGAAATTCCTTTAGAAGATATATTTCTATCATGTGCAAAGTTTAATGAAATAAAGATTTTTTAAAAAACTATGACATCACACGAGGGTGGATCATCCTTAATCATTGTAAAATGTTCAAAGTGGAACGAATCATCCTATTCAGTGTAAGATTTACCTATAATGTACTGACATGAAAATCATTTGAAATATGTATTTTAGTATGATGCATGGTATTTAATTTTTGAATTTAAGTCTCACTGTAATTACAAGTAGATTGCCGCTAAGTTGATAAAAGTGCAGGTTTATTTCTTCTTTGTGACATATGACATGTTAAAAAAAATTCAACACGAGTCGTGTTACACGACTGCAACGAACGCGTGCAAATATTGATAATTATAGAACTTGTAGACATATAATTCTTCCTCAAATATCATTTAATCAAAGATAAATATGAAGTAATTTAGTCATATTGGCTACATATAAAATGAGCATATAGTAACTCGACCCCCTCTCTTTTTTAAATATTGAATGAACATATGAGTAATGAATAATATTGTTTTATTAATTTATAACGGAGGCTTTGTAAAAACTACTCGTCAGGAAGTTTGAGGAGCCGGATTCAAATTTATTTCCTTTCGATCGCTACGTCCCTCTCCTGAAAAAAATGATACGCCCCTGTTGTAGAAAGATTAAAAGTTGATTCAAAGTGCATTTTCCTCTAGTCCGATAACTTTGATAGCATATGTTTTTTTTTAAATCAAAGGTTTTTCCTTAAATTATTATATAAGCACCTAAAATTATAATTATCTTCATTGCAAAATAAGTTATAAATACTAAATACATGTAATTCTTGTCAGAGCTTGTGCATTCTCGTAGAAAAATCTTCCATTCTGGGGAAAATGTCGTACACACATCGTACAGAGGACGCATTTAAAGCTCGCGTTAAAAAGCATCTGTTTTCCCTCTCTCGTGTAATGTATAAAAGAACTCGAACAGGACATGTTTACCCCTTCAACAAATACCATTGCCAACTCGTGAATTCTTTTGTGAGTTATAACTCCCCAGAACTCGTGATAACTTGTTCCAAATCGTGACAGTGTGACCAGGGCTTACGTTCTTATTTTGAAATTTTCCTTAAATTACAAAAAGGCGAAGTTAAACATCGTGTCAAACGTAATCATAATTTAAAAACATATACTTTGTATATCGAGTGTAGGGCAACACGGACCACCGACAAAAGAGAAGGTAGGATCAGGTGCCATGGAGTAGTAAGCATCCTTTGCTGATCGGTCACACCCGCCCTTAATCTAAACAAAGAAAACGGGATTACCCGTCATCAAATCTAGTACGAAAATGACAGTCTAACAAAGGTTATGAAACCCTGAAAATCTGATCGAAGCTGTGATTTTCGGGTTGTATGGGGCTGTAATAGATATTTGTGACGACATGTTTGTACACAAGTACAGTAGGAAAAGATGTTCAGAATTGTTTTACTGTTACATTTATGACATAGCGATGCTTCAGCTGTGCGCATATTTGTGCCGTATATCGATCGTGAAGGTTTCTACAAAGGATGGATCTGTAGCTCTTTGATCTATCCCACTATTTTCTCAGACAGCTACCGTTCTGCTGCAAGGTAAACAAATGCAGTCCGTGGTGATTTTTCTTTGAAACCCAAAATTGAAAATTGATTTTTTTTCTCAAGCTACCAGAATAAAACTTCATGACTTTGTCACATATGCAATAAGGAAGAAAAACAACATTTTTCAACATTAAATCATAAAATTTCAATAGACGCGAGAAATATCTCAGTGTCATGGTCCAAAAAGATTGTTGATTATTGTGAACGGTTCTTGAGCTGCTTTCTTCAGAACTATTTGGTACAGGACTGGTGGGGGATGCATTAGCATACATCTCTGTCGAATTTACACTCAGCGCATCTGTTGCCCAAGCTTTCTCCATTGGAAATGGAGAACAAAATACTTAAAGATTCTTGTTCTCCCTAGTTGCAAAGAGATTTAGAGTTGGAGGATCGAAGGTCAGAGAAATGCACTTCACTTCATCCTGATTCAAGCTCCACTCTGTTAAATGAATGTATGATCGACCTCTGGACAGGCTGTCTGCAAGGATGATCCGTTTCCCTGGTATGTGGGCTGCACTAAGAGTTACATGGTGGTACGTTACCCACTGAAAAAATATCCCATGTCAACAGACAAAGTAGAATTGATTTGGTGCCGTCCTCCTTGTTGACATACGACGACTGTTAAATTGTGTAATCTGAGGAGGACTTGTTTGCCTTTGATCTGGGGTAAAAGCTATATTAAGGCTGACAGTACTGCTTTCATCTCCAACCAGTTTATGTGATACTTCCGTTGAGACACACTCCATTCCCCTGCCAATTGAAGAGAATCTAAAGGAACGCCCTACCCCATTTGTGATGCATCTGTCCAAAGTGTCATTGGTTCTTCCTGGAGCGGACGAACCCCTCTGAATATATTCATTCTGCTGGTCCATCATTCCAAATGAATGGGTAACAATTGACTGACTGGCATCATGGCCAATAAACTTTGTACGGGCACCATAAAGACAGGAATTAAAATTGGACAGGTCACATGTGCAAGCGGGCCAGTGGAGTTAAATTAAAGTAGGGATCAGTTGTCTAGGAGGAGTAAGCATCCCCCGTTGACCGGCCATACCCGCCGTGTGCTTACATGATATACATTCAAAGATGGCAGGGTGCCATTGGATAAAATACGTAAACAGTGTTTCATTTCGTGTTATATTTATCATGTATCTTTTTCATCATTGCACTTTTACCCATTCCCTTTACATGTTCTTACTGACTGGAGTCCAAGTGGTCACTTCATGCACGGAGACCCAAGGTGTAAGGTTGTCGTACAGCTTGAGACTCAGCTGTGATCGTTTTTGTAGTCGTCGGAGAATTTGCAGTACTTATTTCACATCAATAGAGAAAGGCACCACACGGTAAACAGTAAGTTCAATATATTCTTTTATTCTGATCTTTCTCTTTCTAGAAATAGAATTTCAATGAAAGAGTGAACTGTTGACATTTTGAAATAAAGTTCATGTACATGCTATATACATGCACGTGACCTTGTAAAGCATTTATACCTGTAACCATATTGACTGGAAGCAACCCTAGCTATAGATGTTGTAATTTGAAAATAAGATTTATTTCACTATTTTTTCGTTCAGTCATCTTTATTGTAATATAGACTGTAAGTAAGTAAGTAAATCTTTTATTATAGTGACATGTGTATATAACAACAATATGGTAATTTTAACAATTTCAATAGTAGATACACATGGTTGAATACACCCGTCCCAGCAGACCTATATGTCACTTTTCATATTATACAATAAGATATATTTATACGCAGCAAAAAAGTGGATTTAGAATGTTTTTCGAATATTGGATTGTCTCATTTTGTATGCCTGGTAAATGAATTTTGCCACTTTTCTAGGATAATTTACTTACTCTCCTGAATACACCAAACAGCATACAACATGTTCATTTTCTCTCTCCATCTGAAAAACACCTGCCTACATGTACCACCCGGCGCATGCGCACTATAGCTGTAATGTGATTATTGTTTTATTTAGGCTGATATTGCAGTGTATGTAGAAGGCAGATTATATAGAAACCTAATTCATAAATTGGTACGCTATAAATACCTACTTGTTTAAACGTTTTTAGAATACTTATTGATTCACTTTCAACATTTTCGATCTGAACAAGATTTGGGTAATATTGTAAATTAAAGAGTTATCTCTCTTTTCATGCATAATCAGGTTAAATATATTTATAAACTCGTGTCAACCTAAGAAGTATATGTATTAATGGATTGTTTTTATTTGTTATAGGATTGTTTAATATAAAAGGTTTATTGTCATTAGTGGACCAGAATCCAAATAAAGCGAACCCATCCATAGAATCCGTGTTGTTGTCAACAAAACGAACATGGTCACAAATATACATATATTGTATAATAAGCAACTTCTCCAAATCTCTTATTATCTCGCGGACCCTATTTTTCGGTAAAAATGCATACACTGATTTTGATTACGTATCCCACCTTGGTGATGAAAGATATGAAGTGCAAACCTTCCAAATCTTATCCCAAAATATTCAAGATGCAATAATGTCAGAAGATGCGTCACTTCAAAGTGAAATGAAAAAAGAATTCTAAAGGCAATACATGACCAAACTCGCCAAACTCCAAAGGATTTCAGGAAATGTTTACAATTAGCCTACTGGAGTAAATGTTTGTAAATGGTAAATTTTTGATCATCAATTACATATTTTCGAAACATGTTGCAGTCGATTCAATTCATAATAGGAATAAAATAAACTTGTTTACATGCTGATAGGAAGTGTTATTGTTCATACCTACACATGCATTTTCAAAACTGAATTAATCTTTATATATGTATTTCCATTTTACTTTCAATTCTTTTGAAATATTTCGAGTCGCTAGATTACTCACACTACATTCATCAAGATTCATACGCACATATTTCACATTCATGAGGAAATTTCTATCATTTCAATTGGTAATAAGATAATAAAGGTTAAAACATGGGGTCATATAGCAATTAAACAGTCTATCAATAACTATGCTATCCGAAGACAAAAATCCCAACGACATCAGTATACGTACTATCACTATCACGACTTTCTTTCTAGTTATAGTGATTTTCCAAATCAGCTCGTGTTACAGTATTCACGTTTATGGTGTTGCCTAAATTTAGATGATGGTACGTTTCGTCATCTGTGTCATTACAAGGAACTTGGTCGTACTCCGACTGAATGCCTGACATACTAGAAGTTTCATGAAGGTGGTTGTAGATATCGTCAAGCGGAACAGTCCCTCTTTTCCGGTTAATATCATCGTGAAAACTTTCCTCGGATACCTTTCAAGAAGATAATTTTTAAAACATAAAATTGCATTGTTTGTTGGCTTGCATAAATCGCATTTGTGTTTCTTTTAACTTTCAAAAGAAAATACTGAAATGCAGATAGTAGTACGATGTATATTGTTATAGAATTGCCCTATTTACAGGCACGCAAGACAATAGGAGTATTTTGTAAGATTTTTATGTTTCTTCCATGTAAAGTAATGCAATGTCACGATATGAAAAAAATAAACAAGAAACCCATGGACCACAATGCTCACCTGAGTGACCTAGCTTGGCCCAGCCGCTGTTCACAAGTTTTGATTTTTAAAAGACTTTCAACCAATCTTTATTCCTATGAAAAGTTTCGACCCAATATTGTGATCCCAACAAATAAATCCACAAAATGTGGCCCCACCCTACACCCAAAAAAGCCATGATTTTAACTAATTCGAATTTGCAATTGTTCAAAAAGCTTTCATGAAAAGGTTAATAAAACGAAAAGCGATCAGTCTCTCTTTAATAGTACAGCATTGCTGCATGGCGATTATCATATAAATTTCTAGGTTAATGCGTAAAGGAAAAGATAACGAACAGTGTTCAATCTCGTAAGTCCTAAAAAGATTACAAAAACAAGAGTTTTGCAAACACGGACCCCTGGACACACCAGAGGTGGGATAATATAAAGTCAAAGACAACAAACAGTGATCAATCTAATAATTTCTAAATAAATCCGCCCTGAGCCTATTGTCTTGATCATGTGTAAAACGGAGTAATTCGCAGTCAAAACCAGAGTATGTATATTTCAACTTTTCTTGTTCAGTGGTCATGGGGGTATTTTCAAATACCCACAAATTATTTTGCCTTTTTATCTCTTTTGATTATCGCACCTTTGAAGAGGTGGTCCTTCATATAAGGATGTTGTGTACCAATTTTAATTGAAATTGGCTCGATGGTTCTCTATCAGATTTTCCTATAATTATCAGCAAACAAATGTTAATTCCCCATTATGCCTTATTATGATTCCCTATTATGGCCCCACCCTGCCCCTTGGGTCCATGATCTGATCAAATTTTAATCTGCATGCTCTATGTCAGGAAGCTTTCATGTAAATATCCACTCTTCTGGTTTAGGAGTTCTCGAGAAGATTTTTCTATATATTTGCATGTAAACATTAAATCCCTTTTGTGACCCACCCCCTTTAATTTGCATTATGTAGGAAGCTCTCGCGCAAATTTCAGCTTTTCTGGTCAGTGTTTAAAAAGAATATGTGTGTGTGATGATTTTTTCCCTTATGTAATCAAACTTTCTGATGACTTTTATGATGGAATGACCCAATACCCAACCCCCTTTTTAGACGAACACTGGGACTCTCCTAAGATATAAAAAGCGGCATCAGAGCCGTTCAGTTTTCAGTCTCAGTTAAGCTGTTGGTAAGTAACATCTAAAGATAATTAAATAATACAATAGAAATAAAGGAAGACTTGAGAATAATTCAGCGCCCGAATAGAGCCCACTGATTTTCTTGTCTTGCCCTTTATAAGTGTTAACATTCTTGCTGGTCGACCAAGTCTAGGGATAGGTTAACAGAGATAGTGGCCCGAATAGAAGCCACCTGTCTCGTTGCTTATCCTAGTTAGATTGTGGTCGTGACCAATGGATATTATAAGAATAGGAGTGTGACAGAGATAGTGGCCGAATAGAGTCGGACATCTCTGTTGGCTTACAATAGGTTAGCATTCCTCGTGGGGTCCAAGCCATAGTATAACTTTTGTAGGAAAGTACTGTGACAGCAGAGACAGTGGCCGAATAGAGCCGACTCTGTGTTGCCTTTAGTTAGGAAGCTAAATTGTTGGTCATCCATTTATATATAGTTGATCACTCATGTTAAACCCCAGATAGGGAAATATAGTAAATAAGAAAATAAATCTAATCAGAGATTGTGAACAAATTATATATGTGAAACCCAAAAGGCGGCGAACTCATATATTGTTAGCGACAGGAAAAAGTCGTTACATGTGAATGCCCACAACCTGTCTTTGCCTTTTCGTTATTATCTCCCATATGAATGAAGAGTGGTCTTTCATTTTAACAAATTTGAATTCCCTTGACATAAGGATGATTTCTACCAAGTTTGATTTAATTGGTTCTGTGGTTCTTGAGAAAAAGTTTTAATGCCAACACTATTTTTGCCTTTCGTGATTTCTTCCTCTTTGACAGGGGTATGGTCCTTCATTTGAAGAAATTCGAAGTCCCTTCACCCAACGATGATGTATGTCAAGTTTGACTAAAAATGAACCAGTGGTTCTGGGGGAAGTCGCAAATATGAAAGTTTACAATCAGACGGACGACAGACGGAACGATGTCGAATAACAGATGAAATTACACAAAAAAGTCATAGAGAGCATTTTAATAAGAAAACTACACTCCTTTGATGTAAAATGGTTTACACATTAAATAATTTTATAAAGGAAAGTAAATTCTTAATGAAATGTCCATACAATTAATTTTTATGTTTTTAAGTCATTCAGGCTGCTAAGCCTAAGGCCAAATAAAAAAAATTGTGTGGTTGGTATAGGTAAGGATTTTTGTTTCTTAGATGGTAATTCATCAATAAAGTTGACAGTGATGCAATCTTGTTAAAATTCCAACTTTTCTTTACATACATATGTAAGTGTGATATACATGTTTCTGAAAACTCATTTATGAAATTGAATCTACTATTTTGAACAAATACACAAGCTGAGTGCTATTCTAACTTTCTGATATCTGACTTGAAGGAAACTGGAAACTCTACAGGCTCTGCATGCATCATGTAATTTGAGGGATACCAGCTATAGCTGAGAAACAATGAATTCAAAATAATAAGCAACAATGTCCAATGAGTGCAAACAAAAATGTAAAATTCTGGGGAGAAAACTTCAAAAGGTTTAGGATGGGGGGTGGGGGGTATATAAGGATGGTTGGTAATAGGAATCACATATATTTTATGTTATTTGGCTAATATATCATTCTGCATTGTATTATTAGTTGAAATTACTATTCGGGAGCATTGAAATCTTTGTATAATTACAATAACTATGTGACGTATTTAATATAGAGGTATTGAACCTCTATCTGAGGCTCATTTTATGTGAATTGTTGCATTTTTGAAAAGCTGTAAAATCATTGTTGATGCTTTGCCGAAGATTCCTTTATATCAAAGTAACCATTTAATACTCTTCATTTATAATGAAATTTAAATTTTAAGCGTTGGATCAGGAATTTGGATTATTCTAAATGGCATTAAAAAATCTATATTTAGAATTTGACAAAATTGTAAGAGTTGTCTTTCCTTGTTTTAGACATTTTTGATATTTTTTTGAAAATGGTAAGAATTCATCTAAACTATCATTTTATGTGAGAAACATCTTATTATATTGCGTTTTATTTAAAAAATATGGAGCTTTGAAAATTGCTATAATTTACTCTCTGAATAGCATGGCTGTGGCCATGATAGAATATAGGGGGCGCTGCGATCACATGTGAATCAATAATATAATTTTGATTGGTGAAATACCAAAACGCATACCTATACATGTGTCAAGGTAAAAAGAACCAATTTGAAAGAACCCTGCTGCCGAGGGTTTTTGAATGGGGTTTTCTATTAGACTGCCACTTAAGTAATTTTATCAATTTCGTCGGATCGGGTACTTGTTCTCTCGCTGAGAATAAATCTGAAATATAGCGATAAAATCTGAAAATATAGACATTTCACTTTCAATTTCTTTTTTAAAATATATTTGTCTAACGTGTCTGTCTTTTAATTAATCTGGGTTTTTTTGAAGATTTTATCCATAGATTTAAAAAATATCAACAAATAGCATTTTCAATATTCGTAAATATTTTTTTCTCGTGAAAAAATCATAACTTCTTTTCGGGTCTCATGGTTATTTTGTTGATATTCATATCATGCACCAAATCACAGCGGAAGTTGGATACTAGAACTCTTATTTGCAAAGAAAACAACTTTTTTTCATTATTCCGGGAAAAATAAAAAAATTCATATAAAATAATTTGAGAGCTTGTATTCACTTTTTTCGAATGTGAAACCATGCTTCTTAAAAGGTGCTTAGAAATTAAGTCATGAAATAAATAATGTAATGAGCCTCCTTAAGGTGATATACACACTTGTAAGTAACTAGAAATTTAAGGAGACATATATGTCTAAGTAACTTGATCTTGACAACCTGAACTGTCTTTTGTTCGGATTTTCCAGCGCTTGTTGCAGCCACTTCAAACCCGTAGTTATCGACAGTTGCAGCAAAGTCGACAGACCTGGAAAAAAAATCACCAACCCATTATCATACACAGTTGATCCACAAATTCGTCAAATACTATTTATTTGAGAAATGTGGATTTTCGTATCTTTGAATTACAAATGCCTTCAAAAGATTTTAGCTACCGTGTAGTCAGCATGTGCAGCATGTGATTTTTCCTTGCGAACCAATCAACAGATTGGTTTTTTTTTTCAAGGTACTACAGGATAATCATCCACTTTTTATCTTGTTTATGTATATGGAATGTGTTAGATACATGACTATCAACTATAGAGAGTACCTCTTCGCAGACGTTGATTTCTTACATCGTGAAAGCATTAAGCACACAATCCCGCAGACAATGATCCCAGAAACAAATCCTCCTACCGCTGCACCAACAATTATACCAACTGCAAGATCTCTATCTGTAATAATTTACACATGATTGTGTGATCGTAAGGTAAGCGGCATATCATTATAGCATTACAATAATAAAACTGAACACCTTAAGATAGCACTCACCTTGGAAACAAGTGTTGAAATTTGCAAAATATCCTTCTTTACATTCGCATACACCATTTATCGTGCTGCATATGGAATAAGGATTGCTGACACTACAATTCGCCACTGTAATAATTTACACATGACTGTAGGTAAGTGTCATATCATATAGTGAGACATTTTCTCCATAAAGGTATTTATTACAGACTTGGGAGAAGAATCAAGTGGATTTTTTTTTAAATCTGTTTTATTTGTATTAAAAAAAAAATCAAATATGAAGAAGATATGAAAGACTCTGGTTCTTTATTTCGAGTTCAATGAGGACTTACGAGATTGATCACTATTCGTTATCTGTGCCTTTACATATTGCAAATCGACTTGTGAATAAAAATGAGCATTGCTTGAAATACATAAAACGTCGTCGATATACATATATAAGGGTTGAGTTGAAAGTCATGACAAGATACAGTCAGCGCTCGTTACAGCGGTGTTCGATAGACATGTACCGACAAACTCCTCTAACGGCAGAATTTTGTTGGTAACCAATCTACACACTATTTATATAACTGCATATTCGCACTTCGGCACCGGCAGTACTTATCGGTAACAAATGTGCATTTTGACACTTAGTCTATATAAAATCCGATATAACGGCAGTTTACCTGATATTCTTCAACGACCCGTGTTAAAGACATTTGATATCGGCAACTTGACCAAGATTATACAAATAGGCGAAGGTAACATCGTGTTAAACGTAATCATAATCCAAAAAACATATACAAAATCGAGTGTAGGACAACACGGACCTCCGACAAAGCGAAACGAAGGTAGGATCAGGTGCCATGGAGGAAGTAAGCATCTCTGCTGACCGGTCACCACCAGCCATGAGCCCGTAGTCGAAATAAAGTAAACGGTATTACCCGTAGTCAAATCTAGTAGGAAAATGTCTAACAAAGGTATGAAACAAATCAGTCAACATATGACTTAGTGATACTTTGTAATCGCAAACAAGGTCATTATAGCAAACCGTAGAATTGCGAAAGGATGACTTTAACGAGATTCGTTATAAACCTGCAACTTCAACTTTTTGTTAGTAGTTGCCTCGCTTTAAAAAAAATCCGTATACGCAAAGCATGCTCTGCGTGTCGACAAACTGCGAAGATATACACACCATAAAGCAGGTGATAGTGGTATGGATTACTACATAGAAAGGGAAAGTTGACGATCGCGAAGGTTAAAGTAATCACGCTTATCATATACATTGTAGTGTAGTTGTCAGTCTGCCATTAGATTCAATGTTAAGGGCATACGCAGTGTACATTTCACAATTTTTTTTCTATCTTCACAATTGAAGACTTCCAATGAAGTTACAGACACCGCAAACATCATTCAATCCCTCCAGAATTATTTGATTATGATGAAAATATAATTATACAACAACTGACAGTGTTTTTGTAGTATGCATACGCACAGGTGCATCGCATTTGCATTCTCCAAAGAGAGGTAAATCAGAATTCAAGAATGAATAATTGTGCAAATTACATTCTTCATCAACTGTTATCTTTTCCAAAACACAGGAAATATGGTCTGATTTTTTCTCAAAGAATATCTAATGGTATAATGTATTATGATTTTATAATAAGAATAGTTCTATAAAATATATACATATAACGAACGTTGCGTATGACCTTAAGTAAAATATTCAAATATGAAGCAGATCTGTCAGATTCTGTGGTGTCCTTTATATCGAGTTCTTCGGGATTGTGAAAATTATGATTGTTAATTGATAGCAGTTATGTAACAGATTTTAAAAAACGTATTGTACATGTAAGTGCTGTATCTTACATGTAACTCAACAAATGACCTGCAAATTTTTGCTGTCCATTAGAAATACCCTTAAGTGAGCATTGTAAACATTCTAAATGAAAATCTAAAATCTAAACATTTTTAGCTCGAAACGTGTCCATGCCCCTTTAATGGATTCAGCATTGTATTTACGTTTTCAAGGGTTTTTGTGACCTTTAGGATATCAATTTTTCACATGGACTAGGATACTGATTTTTTTTTTAAAACCGAGAATGATTTGTAGAATTCTGTCTTTCGAAAGGGGGGAGTTGGAGTATAGATATGCAATTAATGCCAGGTTTGTTGAAAAATAAGCCTTACAAAAACAATGTTGTAACAAACCTTGCCCGCTGGAACCTCATGTAAGCTATCTAATTCTTTTTCTCACTTCTTGTTTACGAAACACAAAAGGATAGATTATACATTATTTTATTTTGATACGTCTAATATGTGATTTAAATATCACTCTTGTATATTTTATCCATTCTGACAAGGAATGAGTTTTTTTCATATTCCAGTGTCTGGTATAATCTTTGATAGAATCAGATAACGTTGTGTTGCCTATCAAATGACTGGAGTTCTCTGGATTTAGGAACTTTCAAAAGTAGCAGTTTCAGGTCCTGATTTTGAACTCTGTCGACTTTACCAGTAATTACATGTCCAGCTAGATTGTTGTTGAAGGAAAATGAATAAGAAAACGTAAGTGGATTATATATAAGATTTTTTTTTATATATTTAGGCACTGTAAAGTTTGGATGTAAAAGTAAAAGCACATGTAGAGGTTTTAAAATTTGACCAGCAAGTCTTATGACATTTTCGAAGCAAATGTGTGTAACCTTTGTAGATTAATTTATGTTGGGGAAACTAAGGGGTCTCTTAATAAAAGAATATCGGGACACATATTTCAAATAAATGATGGTGGTCACCAACTTCTCTACAAACATTTCAATTCCCCAGATAAGTTCACACTGTCCATGAAAGTAAAGAGTTTAAGGGGAAATACCTTCATACAACAATCCAACTTTAATTACCCCTTTTCGTAGATAACAAGATAACCGGATCAAGACCCTGGGCACTGCATTTCCATATGGATGCAACGTCAAGGTATGCAATATAGGAAATTTGACTAGTCCACANAAGTTCACACTGTCCATGAAAGTAAAGAGTTTAAGGGGAAATACCTTCATACAACAATCCAACTTTAATTACCCCTTTTCGTAGATAACAAGATAACCGGATCAAGACCCTGGGCACTGCATTTCCATATGGATGCAACGTCAAGGTATGCAATATAGGAAATTTGACTAGTCCACAAGGAAATAACATTAATGTGAAGGAACTTTTTCCAAATACACAAAGACGTAAACGCGGCAATTGATATAGTTCGTATAAATGACCAAATACACGATGTCACTCTAGATTCCCTTTTCCTAACGTTAACCGACAATAGGTTTCATTTTACATTCGAATAACACCACTCTGTTCCAAGAGTTTTGAAAAACCAAAGCTAGTCCACATTTGGATTCTTCATCATCAGAATATAGACTGAATGATTACGGATGTTGCCCATCACAGGCTCTTTAAATAGCAACGGATTACGGATCTTGTCTTCAATTCCTTAAAGTAAAAAGTAACAAAGGAAAAGGTGCCGTCAACATCAGCAGCATTCTTCGTTATATAAAAAAAACAGTCTTGTATTCCAGCATATTTCACATTCAAGTCTACATAATCAGTACAAGTGGAAAACATGAGCATGTTTTATCAAATCTCATTTTCGATAAATTCTCTGATAAATTCAACACAAACCCGTAATTTTGTTATCATTGGGTGTGCTTTCAATCTTTCAGCTAGTAGAACATTTTCTCTTACTATTGTTGTTTCATGGATATCCACAGCTGAAGTTTTCTTTGGGTTTAGCAGATTGTTAGTTAGTCTTTGGCACTACATTGGTCATTTTATTAAAGTTTTAATTTCATGTTTCGGATTTTCAACATTTCGGTTTGAGCATCACTGAAGAGACATGATTTGTCGAAATGCGCATCTGGTGCAATTGGTACCGTATATGATTTATATTTGAAAACCTAGAAATCATGCAAATGTTATACTTACAAGAAAAAACAAAAGCAGACCACAACCATCCCTTCCCCCAAAATTTTACTGTATTAATCATAATTACAATGGGTTTTTTTATCTTAATATTCTAAAGAATGTTAAACGTAAAGAAAACGTTTTCTCTCCACTTAATGCTTGAGTTTAAAGAAAAGGCTACAGCTTGACCTATATCTCTTGTCGTCTCATATAAATACTCAAAAAGGACCATTAATATGGGAGGTAACCTAAGTGCTTAGAGGAATCTCACTTGTCCAAGTGAATGTCTACATTACCATGAAAAGGTGAGGATAACTAACAGTGATCAATATCATAACTCCTATATTAAGTACAAAACTCAGAGTTGGACAAGCACAGACCCCAGATCAGGTATATATAAGGGCTAAGTATCCCCTGTCGACCAGTATCACATAAAGCAACTGCAGATCCAATTAGGGTCCTATTCGGAGTGTAGAAGCGAGGACGTTCCACTACCCGAACACCCTCTCATTCATTTAATGCTAATTTTGCACACCAATTTTGACTTCAGATTATTCCGTGTACCTGTTCAATATATAGGGCTTACGGCCAGCCTGACGGCATTTTTTATACACTGGTATTGACTGGATTACTCCGTTTACCTGATGATATATAGGGCTTACAGTGGCGTAACCGGTGAACAGGAGATGCTTACCACACAATGGCATCTGATCACACCTATAGTTTATCCAGAGGTCTGTCTTTGCCTAACTCTTTTTTCTGCATTCATTATAGGAGTTACGAGATGAACCACTTCTGATCATCACCTTTCCAATATGAAAGACAGGTATGCTGTACCAATTTGAAATGTTTTTTTATACCTGTGTGTTGAGATGTATGCATGCTATCAGTTTCCGGAAGAAGCGAACATTCTTTGCCTCCTTGCGTTTGTCTGCAAAATCCAGGTTCTGTATTTTCCATGCATTGTTCATTTAATTCGCATGCCTCACCAATGGAAAGATCCTCTGCAAAGATCAATGATTTTTTTTATGTACAGATGCATCCAGGTTGAATCATGTATACTAGCGGAAAAAAGACATTGTACATTAAAAAAGTTTGTATAATTTTTCCAAATTTATTGTTTATATTTATAAAATCTAAACAATCTATAAAGGTGATTTTTTTTAAACAAAATCGGAAAGTATCCGACTAAGAAGCAAGGGCTGTTCCATGGCTAGCGAACACAGGTTGTTTATTGAAGTCTTCGCACACATGATTGGTCACCATTCGTTAAGGAAAACATTTTAGTTTTGATAAAATGTACCCATCTGTCATGCCTCGACGCAGCAAAACCAACGTAATCGTATTGTTGGCATGCCTCAAGCTGAAATGATACAAATATGATAGCGAGACACTTTGGAGTTAATCGGAACACCATCCAGTTATTATGGAGACGTGTCCAACAATCTGGTTACACTCGAGATCGACCACGTTCTGGGCGCCATCGTGTGATGCTGTGTCGACAGAACAATAACATTAGACTCGTGTAGACATTCATTCATTAATATTTTATTATCAGGCCAGTTTCCGTCCCGTAAATAATTTATAAATCTTCATTTGTGGGACATTCACTAGTATTACCAAGAAGTTTACAAACACTGAACACCTTAAAGGGGCATGGACACGTTCTGAGCTAAAATGTTTAGATTTTAGATTTTCATTTTTAATGTTTACAATGCCCATTTATGATATTTCTAATGGTCAGTAAAAATTTGAACGTCATTTGTTGTGTTACAAGTGAGATATAGCACTTATAAGTCTTCACGATGTAAACAACGATTGAGCCTTGTTATTGTTTACATAATGATGTTTCACAGAAAATATCAAGTTTAAAACAAAATGAGATGAGAGAATCGCTAGGAACTGATTAATTGTGTTCAGAATGAACTTGTGATATGAAAAAATGCTTTAAACGGAACGTATACTAGCATATTCAATGTAGGTAAACAAAAACATGACTCGAGCCTTGTTTACATAGTGAAGAATTGCAAGTGCTGTATCTCACTTGTAATTCAACAAATGGTGTTCAATTTTTTTGCTGACCATTAGAAATACCCTAAGTGATCGAGCATTGTAAACATTAAAAATGGAAATATGAAATTTGAACATTTTTAGCTCAGAACGTGTCCATGCCCCTTTAAAATGGAACTCACCTGGGAAACAAGTGCCGAACATTGCAAAATATCCCATTTTGCATTCACATACACCATTTGACATACTGCACGTCGAATAAGGGTTGCTGGCATGACATTGGCTTTCCTTTTTACAGGATTCACCTATTCTCCTGTCTTGAAAGAGAAAATTGCGTCCATGTAGGTGAATAACACTGTCATATTTGCAGTGAAGTTAATTTTTATATTTTATGGAGTCCTTTTGCATTTCCCACACACTATCTCTACGCATTCGAATAGCAGCGAGAATGATTGGCTGTGTGATCGAGTCTGAAGGACCATGCTACATTATTCTTTCAAAGGGATTGGTCATTGAAAATAAAATAAAACATTTTTCATTGAAATCAATGAAAATGTTTACACGTTCTATCAAGCAGTGACACTCTGTTATTTGAACGAAAGCTCTCTCTCTCTCTCTCTCTCTCTCTCTCTCTCTCTCTCTCTCTTCTTCTCTCTCTCTCTCTGGTTTGTGGATATATGTATGCACTGTCTGTCAACCTATGTATAACCGCTTTTCTTTGTCAACATAGTTACTAGTAGATGGATCCGTCTGGCATTTCTCACTATGCCCTTGATTGTATTTTGTAGAGAGAGGTCTTTTAACATCAAAACATTACTTTTCAACACATTACACGACCATTCCACACGATAAATTAATGACAAGACTTTTTAACATTACAAACTGTTGCTTTTTCAACAGAAATGAAGAAAGAAAATATACATTTCTAGTGATCGGCCAAGTCAAAAATTACTTTGTTAAACTCCACTCTGATTCTACACACAAGTACTTTGAAGTTCATATTAAAGCAATGCTTAAGTTTCTCATTGACAATGTCTTTGTACTTTTTGGCAATCATGTCTTCGAAACAGAGTCTGTTGGGATTCAAATGGATACAAATTGTACTGCTGTATTTGCTGCCCTCTCTTTATATTCTTATGAGGCAGAATTCATTCAAAAGCTTTTACATGAAAGGAAGAAATATCTGGCAGTGGCCTTTAATTCGACATTTCGATATATTAACGATGTTTTATCTATTGATATTAAAGGTTTTAAATCATTTGTTGATTCAATATATCCCACCGAACAAGAAATAAAGAATACCACAGTCTCCATGGCTGTTTCGTGCTTGGATATTTGATCGAACATTGACATTATCGGCAAACAAACAATTCAACTTTATGACAATCGACGATTTCAGCTTACTTGTCGTCAATTTCACATATTTATGTAAATGTAGCAATATTCCATCATCACCTGCATATGGTGTGTATGTATTCGATACGCAAGAGTTCGTTCTACGTATGGTGAGTTTTTGAATCGAGGCAAAGTACTTACAAACAAATTGTTGTTTCAGGGGGTTCAATAGTCACGGTCAAAAGCAGTATTTTGCAAATTTTATGATCGTCATAATGATTTAGTTTGCCAGTGCATGTATGACCTGCCATTGGGTCAAATGCTGTTTGATGTGTTTCATAGCCATTGCTAAGCCGTTTTCATACACTCATTTAACTACGGATTATTCCATTTACTGATCTATACAATGGGCTCACGGCGAGTGTGACCGGTCAACAGGGGATGCTTACTCCTCCAAATCACTTTATCCCACCTTTGGTGTGTCCAGGGGTCCGTGTTTGCACAACTCTTGTTTTTATATTATATTTGTGACTTAAGAAATTGATCACTGTTCGTTATCTTGCCTTTACATAGACCAATTAATTTATGTTTTTGACATATCAGAATATTAATTAAGATAAATTCTTCACTACTGTCATAAGTACCAATCTTTCAAACTTCCATTCACATACCGTAAAACCCCCTGTCATCACATGTCACGGCCATTTCCACGCCAAAAGTGCTGTAGTCATCACATGATTTCTTCACCGTGAAATTGAAGAAGGTGTTTACGAATGTAATATCCAGTTTCTCAAGATGATATTCCCTATCCTGTTGCAGTGTTGGTGTCAATTCCGTTAAAGTACACATGACCAGACACGTGTTTTGAACTAGTAATGAAAATTGGCAAGTTAACCTGCATGTTGTTGTTTTATGGGGGGGGGGGGGGTCATGCATATGAAACCAAATCAATTGGTAGACTGTATTCATTGTTCATACCAAATGCTTCATAACATAGAAAAGAAATGCATTACCTTCAAAGAGCCATGTGAATATGTTTTCACTAAATGAACAAGCTCTGTCAGCATTATAAAATTCGAGAAGTTCCGTAAGGCAGATAGTCCTACTGAAAACAAAGCCAAGATCATGATTGTTGCTTCACACCTAAACGTCGTAATATTTTTATGTAATGTATAACAATTTAGTTTACCAGTATGACTTACCATTTAGTCACAAACTGTCTGATATGTTTCATAGCCATCGTTAAGCCGGTTTTTTTTTTCACACATTGATTTGACTATGGATTGTTCCGTTTACCTGATCAAGACTTTGGTTTTACGGCAGATGTGACCGGTCAACAGGGGGTGCTTACTCCTCCTAAGCACCTTATCCCACCTCTGGTGTGTCCAGGGGTCCGTGTTTGCCCAACTCTTGTTTTTGTATTATATTTATGACTTGAAGAGATTGATCACTGTTCGTTTACATAGTCTAGTTTTGACGCTTATAGATTGATTTTTTACCAGATGTTTAATATCAAAGTATGATGGTATGCTTCTACATAGTGGTTCAAGCTCAAGTAGGATATGCTGATGATTGATTACGTTTTATGTTGGTAAATCGCCGCTCTAAAATGTCCATCAGTAACGAGTGTGGAAAATTTGACGCCTTTCAATGCATTACCGTTATGTACATACCTTTCAGTGATTGTTATAACCTGTGTGTTCATACCTTTCAATGTTTGCATTCGTTGGCATAAGACACGCCGATTTGAGTAAGAAAACTGCAATTAAATCAAGTACTCAATGTACTTATAGCCGGGTACAGTATTGGAAGAACACCCCCCTCCCAAAGAAAACAACAACAACTTTACATTGCAAGCCAAAGAAAGCTTTTTGCACTTTTCCATATTAAATATTGCCTTCAGAGTCAGCTGATACATTAATGCTTTTGACAAAAGTTTTTAATGAATAATTACAGATTATAAACTATAGCTGTGTACTTTCTTTTTTTTTGGGGGGGGGGGGTCTAGGTCTTTGAAAAAACTTTTTGTTTTGTTTTCCTATCGAGGTGAATAATGCATCCATGGAAAATTTGATAGATAGAAGCAGATAACTTGATTGATTGATTATATGTTCGCAAAAACCGATGCCCGGTGTCATTGTACGTGTTGCTCGATAAAGATCATGTCCTGCTCTTGAAAAGGGCCCTTCACCTGCAATGGTGACGTCTCCATATGAGTGGAAAATTCTCAAAGTGTAACAAGTAGCGGTCACCAATCCAGTTACTAACCACGCTCACCGTTGCTTAACTTGCGTGACTCTAAATCATCGCCAGAAAAGCTATCTCACTAGAAAGACAGTACAACTGTCCGCTACACTCCTACAAAATCCCTTCATTTTCAAATGTTTTGAATATCGAAACTTGGTTTGAAAATATAAAGAGTTATCATGGAGTTAGCATTCAGAAACAAACTACGATGGATTGATTATGAAGGGTGTAAGTTTATTTTGGCGGTTGTTGGAGCCGCTTCCGGATTACTACGCGCAGAGCAGGTCATGCCTATAGCCGGACCATAGAGTACGCTATTATACCAGGCTAAAAATCCAATGGGCTAACAATCTGTTGAAAGGGGTGTTTAGAAAATCTTACATATCTGCTTCATATTTCGATATTTTACTAAACATTGACTCTAATGGCAGACTGGCAACTACATTATATGATAAGCGTGATGACTTTAACTTTGCAATCGTCAACTTTCCTTTTCTATGTAGTAATATACCACTATTACCTGCTTGTGGTGTGTGTATCTCCAGTTGATTCGATATGCAAGAGCATGCTATGCGTGTGCGGACTTTTTGAAGCGAGGCAGCCGCCTAACAAAAAAGTTGATGCTGCAGGTTATAACGAATCTCGTTTAAAGTCATCATTTCGCAAATTCCACGGTCGCTATAAGACCTTGTTTGCGATTACAATTATTACTAAGTCATATGTTGACTGATTTGTTTCATACCCTTGTTTAGACTGTCATTTTCCTACTAGATTTGACTACGGGTAATCCTGTTTATTTTTTTTCGACTAAGGGCTCACGGCGGGTGTGACCGGTCAGCAGAGGATGCTTACTCCTTCATGGCACCTGATCCTACCTTCGCTTTTGTCGGAGGTCCGTGTTGCCCTACACTCGATTTGTATATGTTTTTTTGGATTATGATTAAGTTTGACACAATGTTAACTTCGCCTTTTTGTATTCATATTATGATTACGTTTGATACTCTGTTACTTCGCCATTTTAACTTTAAAAAGGAGGGTTTTGTAGAATTGTTCATGGTGTGAAAGGAGAATAATATCGATTGATGGTTAAAGATTTAGAAGAATGTCATGGGGGGCATTTTTTTTTTATATCTACAGTGTGTTTTAAAAAAAGGATATAAAAAGAACTTGGGTTGTCATGCCTGTGGTTGAGCTACAGTGTTTTAAACATGGCCTTTGAGCACTAAGATTTGCTCAATATTTCTTCCTTTTAACTTGATTTGTGTGCTGGTTTCAACAAAACATAAACAACAGATAAATTATCATGTATGTCAATTAACAATACAGATAGAAACAGAACTTTAAAACTTTTAATGGAAATAGAAAATGACCCTTTTGCACAGAAAAATTCATGATATCGAAATTTGGAGTTTAAAAAGACAAGTTAGAATTCATGTCAATTTTTAAAATCATGTAATTGTTGAAAGACTTGTCTAAAAATATAAATTGAAATAAAAAATGACGAATTAGGATCAAAGTTTTAATCTCCTAAATAGTGATATTTTTTTTACACAGAATTTCCTTCAATTTCGAGTAAACAAACTGAAGAGGTTTTATTTGGGGGGGGGGGGTGTTTGGGAAAAACACATATCAACCAAATGAAAAGATTGCAACATTTGCACTAGTCCCAAGTTTTAGCCACTTGTATCATTTTTAAAAATATGTTTTAACATGATGTTACCTTCGCCTATTTGCTTTTAAAGCTAAAACCCATCTATTGGGGTATAAAAATAGAAGATGAAACAGAAATTGTAAAATCATGCAGATTTAGAACTTTTTGGTAAATCAATCCCTCCACCACAAAATATAGTCCCTGCCAAACCCTTTCAAAATTTGAATTAACACATTTTTTTCAACTGGATAGGTTCAGCAATACGTGTAGATGTGTAATATCCTTGCACCAATGGGATCAGTGTTAAAGTAAATACTTAATCAAAGCATCCTGCGCATTCGCAGTTGTGCTGAAAAGCTCTTGAAGAGCGAACTTCCTTAACTCTAAAAATAGAACAAAACGATGAATAAAATACAGTGTCAGGATCATCAATCGAGTCAAGCTTTCTGAGTTTGAAATTCATATTTCTTTCCAAAGGCACCCATTTCGTCATCTAGCTAATACAGAAAAACTAGTTTCTATACATAAGTTTTACTCCAGTTAATAAACTGAAAGGAAGCACGTATTTGAAAACAAAGTAAAAGTTATCCATTTTGTGAATTATTCTAATACAAGTAGGTTTCTGAATATTCTTCGTTGGTGTGCAAATGGTCTCGGTTGTCAAACTTCTGCTGGGAAAACATAGGGAAGGAATCGCATGGCAAAACAAAATGGCGAATTTTTTACATGAATGAGAATGCCCAGCTTAGAAACTTATACATGGATATTTTATGTACATGGTTTTTTTTAATCAGAAATTTCATTTGCGGTTTCTTGTTAATTTAAAAATATGATATGTGAGAATAAATCGAATAAATACAAAAAGGCGAAGTTAACATTGTGTCAAACGTAATCACAATCCAAAAAACATATACAAAATCGAGTGTAGGGCAACACGGACCTCCGACAAAAGCGAAGGTAGGATCAGATGCCATGGAGGAGTAAGCATCCTCTGCTGACCGGTCACACCCGCTGTGAGCCCTTAGTCGAAATTAAGTAAACGGGATTACCCGTAGTCAAATCTAGTAGGAAAATGACAGTCTAACAAAGGGTAGGAAACAAATCAGTCAGCATATGATAAAACGAATTTCAAACTGGAACGTGCACATGCCTTCGGAACATTATTTTCTTTTCCTTTTCACCTTCAAGAATGTGGGAATTTCCACATTAATTACTAATTAAATCTTAATTTGTATTAAAGAACAAGGATTTCGATTTAAAGGAAATATTTAATCAAATAAATACAGTAATGTGTTACAATTGTCAAAATATAGGGGGAATTTTTTTCCATGATATGCATTTTTTTTTGTGATTTGATTCAAAATAACACTGAACTTAAGAAATATGGTTTGAGTGTAGATAATATGTCTTAGCATAATATCTTTGACATTATCTTCGTTTGAATTAAACTCGATTTTGTATATGTAGTTTCGGATTATGATTACATTTAACACCATGTTAACTTCGCCTATTTATAATTATATAAGGGAAAATACCAAACATTGATAAAATTTATAATTCCTTAAGAAAATTTTAACATTTCAGTAAAAAAAATCACGGACCCCTGAACGCACCCTAGGTGGGATCATCTGCGGAGGAGTAAGCACCCCCTGTTGACCGATCATCCTAATCGTGAGATGTCAATCTAAATCGGGTAAACGGATAATCTTAGTGATATTTATTCACTATTATTCCCAGTGGTAAACACACGACGAACGACGATGGACGCTGACCAAATCGTATAATGATGTCTTCTGAGTTTAGAAGTAAAGTATAAATATTGCAAAATTGAATGAAATAAAACATGAAACAAAGAGAAAATACAAAATACAATCTCTAATTATCTGAAGGATATCTATAGTGTACACCTGTATGATTCAAAAGTACAAAAGTAAACAGTTCAAATCAATCAGAAAAAAATGAGCATGTATTTATGAAAAAAATACTGTTATATATCAATATCATAATCAAATATATGTGAACAACAAAGTTACATGTATTTTGCCTAGAACAATCAATTACTGATTATGGTTTTTGATATGTTTTGTAATTTAAGCCAGCAGTATCACGGTTGAGTTTTAAACCTATCATATATAATCGCCTGCCTCCTGACGGTTGATGGAACAGTGCGATTAGCAGAGGTAGTTTAATGCATTGTCATGGTCTTGTCATTCCAATAAAATACTTACAGACTAAATGTTTTATCTTGAACATATCCCAAAGTTACGTCTAACATCAGAACCAACATATGTTTCCCAGACGTACGCCAAAATAATGTAGATTTGCAGGAAGTATGAACGTTCATATATCAAGTGTGGTTCTAGTTGAAACGACCGGAATTTTCATCAAACGGGAAGTTTGAAGAGAGAGAGAGAGAGAGAGAGGAGATGAGAGAGACGAGAGAGAGACGAGAAGAGAGAGAAGAGAAGAGAGAGAGGAAGAAGACAGTGCTCACATTTGGTCATTCAAATATAATTTCTTATACCCCCTTCGCATTCATAGAAAATTTTTACGGTTGGCGGAATGATACAGTAATATGATTGGTAAAAGGGAGAGACAGTGGAGCAAATTCCTTTTAGATTTAAGGAAATGTTGCATAGTTTTCATTATGTATCTGAACTGTACCGTGAATGACGTTTTGTAATGTGTACCCAACGCAGCCTCTAGACTTGCATATTTTCTCATATGAGCTTGCTAAGCATATAAAATGGCGAAGTAACAAAGTATCAAACGTAACAGTATCTGGTATGAAACATTTTGCACAAGTCATTCAACATTTTTAATATTACTAATTCATAATTTAAGTTTTGAAACATCTAGTGCAGAATGAATCACCGACATGTATGTCTAGAGGGCACGTTTTCCACCGACTTGCTGGTTTGTTTGTTTGGTTTTTTTGTGAACGGCTATGGAGGCTCGAGAAAGTATTATTTATCCCATGCCGTAGGGGAGAGTATTAGTACTCGAATTTCGATATGTATAAGCTTGCATCATTTGCATTTACAATGTACGTGTTACTCATACTTTGTTACTTCGCCATTTTATATTTATTATTTATACAGAGGAATGACACCAACATAGCGTTTAAAATTTTAATTTGGCGAGGAATGGCCGTGGCATATATTCAATTTTTAGGCATGCCAATCACATCTGGGCAAACCCGCACAAAATCACAAATCAAGCACAAAGTCAAAAACCAAGCACAAAGTCAAAAATCAATCAGGCAAAAATGACCATCCCGGGTAACTGCGGATGGTTACTTAATTAGAGAATTTTAAATTAGCCAAATATATATCTCCCATTTGCAACTACAAGCTCAAGCACAAATCAATAGCACAAATATAAAGTGGCGAAGTAACGAAATATCAAACGTAATCATAGTCCAAAAACA